>LGRN01000042.1:39130-98286 GCA_001883825.1 Emergomyces pasteurianus Ep9510
TTTTTTTTTTTTTTTTTTTTTTTTTTTTTTTTTCATATTCCATGCTTTTTATCTCTTGTTTCCGTTTACCATTTTTGCTTTCTTCCTCTTAAAACAATAAACCATTTTCTTGTCATGTTGGAACATTAATTAGGCTTATTCTTTTCCTGTATCGTTTTTGCGCCTGTTTCAAATTTTTGGCCCCTTTTTCTTGGTGTGCAATATATTGAAACAGTTGATCAACCGCTTTCATCCCGTTCTTCGCCCCCCCTCGTCTCGCCTTTGGGACCCAAAATTAATTGTTTTCTCCCATTATCTGGTACTGCGTATATGTATTCACCGCGTGCAGGTGAAGGGGAGGGAAAGAAGGGTTAATGTATCGCAGAGCAGGGTTTGTGTATTTTGATGAACTGAAAGAAGAAGGAAAAAGAGGTACTAATTATATCTATTTCTATTTATCTTGTCGCCCAAGTTGCTCTTTTCTTCTGTTTCCTTCTTTTTCCATCATCTACATTTTATGGCTGCTTTCTTCACGGATATATATATACTTAGTATATGCTTTCCATTTCCCTTCAATGTTTCCTTTTTTATTTTTTTAATCAAAAATTAAAATACGATTGTTGGAAACGGGCGTTTCTTTTCATATTTTAATAATTATATATATATAGCTTTGTCATTCTTACTTTTCTAATGATTGATTTCTCTTCTTCATTGGTCACCATAATGATACAACAAAACAAGATAACAAAACAAAAGGGTATATAGAAGAATCAATCTAGAAAAGTGAATGTGTAATCAACTAAAGATATAATACTGAACAATCAAAAAAGAAGAAAGTAATTGCTCTGTTTGGAGAATTAAAACCATATATCACCACACCATTCTGAACATAGGAAAAGATATAAGCGATGGGTGGCAGCAAGGCGGATATATGCCTAGCGAATCCTCACCGAAAAAATTAGACCGCCCGGAGATCCCCACCACACTATGTGCAGTGTGAGCTTGAAAAATAATTCTTAGAAAATGTGCTGCAATGAGTACTGATGCACTGCTTTTTTTGTGGATCTACTAGATTGTGCATCAGCCAGTGTGCTCTCTCTGATATCAAAGCTGCCCACGCTTCTAATTTCAGCAGATGACCCGGCCATGCTGAATGCAAAGCCCCGCACACCATCTCCATCCTTAACAATGATCATCATGTGCCTGGTGTGCAATTCTGTGATGAAGATGAAGACTTTCAGTGCGTTCAATGCTGCTAACAATCGCATTCGAGTTCGTAAGCAGCTGCGGTTCTGTGAGAACCATTAAAAGAACACTGCATGACATGAGTGGTTCTGACTTCACTATTTCATTATTGTGTGGGACTGCCTTGATGATGATTAGTTGATTTCAATTCTATTCTTGCCTGCACTGGATCCTTAATGATTCTGGGTATTGCTCCTGCTACAAGAGTGTTGCGCACAAGAAAGTGCAGAAGCATGGCAGGAAGATCCTATCCTGGAGTGTCCTGCATAGAACTGACTACTATGGCCTTACAGGCCATGGGATCCTGTGAGTTCCCCCCCCCCACTCCCCCCTCAAAAAAAAAAAAAAATCCTGAGAACTCACTGAGGAATGTCGTTACTGACCTTTCCTCTAGCTCAGAGCATGTCGTGTGTCACTTTAAAGATACTATTGACTCACTGACCGGCATTGATAGTGTTGTGTTGAAGTATGATACTGTTGTGTATGCCCAGGAGGTCTTGGTTTCTGAACTGCTAGACATGTTGGCCCAGGAGAATATGAAAGTTGATGTCAAAGAAGCCCGCCGGATTCTGAAGAAAAGCAATAAGATGAGGAATTTGCTTAATCTTGAGTGAATCGGGTACATGTAGTTATTTGTAGCGGCCGCCGCCTTGGTGGCGTTGCCCAAGCGACCGCCCCGCCTGCACGTGACTCCTGTACGCATAAACTGTGGGAGCCATGGCTTCCTATTACGGACTAGCGCCCCGTACATATAGCCACTAGATAGCCACACCAATACAACCACTCAGACGTCCAACATAAACATCCATGAGAAGCATCTGGCAAAAAAAATTTTATCATTTCTGGTGGTGAAGAAATTGATCGTTCTGCGTAGCGTCTTTTTAACAAGCTATCAACAGATCTGCAGTCTGACAACCAGCTTATGAGTTTATGTAAAGATATTCTAGATCTAGTTGACATAACACATGTAGAATAATCTAACTGATAATAATTAATTCTTGTCTTAACCAGCTATGTTGATGCACACTATTTCTGTCTCCTTGACCGCTTTAATACCTGCTGCGTCTGTTGAATGAAGAAAGTATTAAGTGTAACTTCTGCTGAGACTGCAAAGCTAGCTTGACTTGATTGACTGTCATCTTCTCATCTAAAATGAACGAAGCGTTTGATCGAGAGAGTCCTGACTGTGAGAGGTAGAATCATGACAAATCTTCTATGTAACCCCGAAGCTCAGTTCACAGCCATGAAGGTCTATTTTACTAGTGCTTTATATCATTAACAACTATGAAATATGCTCGAGTTGTTTCCGATTTGAGAAATGAGCCAGTTGACAGGGTGTGATCTCTGTAGGCCACATGGCCTGCGGCGATTGTCATCCAGATTTTTTCACGTTTGCTATGTAGATATTATATTCATAGATGTAAAAACTTAAAAGTCTGTGATAGGAAAATCGATTGATGAAAGTCATATATTTTGAGACAATTCAATCTAAAGGCAAAGAACAATTTGACAAGACACGTGCACAGCACAGACTAGATCAATCCATGATTTTCTGAGACCTTAAAACAAGAAATGAACAAGAGCATCTTCAGGCTCATCTCACAAATCTCACTCAACATCGCTCTACCATTCAAGCGCTACTCTGGACGTCTGACTCTGTCATGGAGATATGGCCAGTCCAGTCACTGTATTGGTACTATCTCTCTGACCGATTTCGGATTCATGATCTTCCGAACCGCACATCTGGTCGTGGAAATCAGCTGCACCCATTCTGTGTCCATTTTATATCATCAAGCTAATGACAGATAAATCTCAACTGACAGAAAGGTAAGTAGCATCAAACTATTTTACAATTTAGTCACTAAGAACCTGTTTAGAGCATTGTTTCGTTGCGGCCCCTTAACTACCACTCAAGAGACCCCTGAATTCACAGCACCGGGCACTATGCAAAACAATCAAGTGTCTCTTCACACGAGTGATTGTGCTGAAGGATATCATTAGCAGCATGAGGGCAGAACATCAATTGAATACAGAGTTGAGTGATTGCATTTGTATCTTAACAGAAATAAAAGCATTCTATTGTCAAGATCAGGCATCTCTGCGACTATTGAATGCATTGCACCACGCTGCAATTAAGTGTATCAGTTTGCCAGAAACCTCATCAGACACATTCAAGACACATGGAAAGCGTAGTCATCAGTTCCACCGTGCGATACTTACCAGGATCTTTTGTTTTCAGTATGAGATGGAATTTTCAGCACGCACGTCCTCTCTCTTGAGACATGAGAAGGACTGTCATGAAGAATTAAACACATCTAGGATTGAAATCTTCAGATTGTTTTACACTGCATGTAGGTTGTTCTGCTTGTTCAAATAGCTTATATACTAACAGAAACAGTCACTTGTAGCGGAGGTCTTGTCTATATGCAATTGAATGAGAATCACGTCGCGCGCCGAAGCATACAAAAAGCAAGTGAGGCGAATAGTGAGCAAGAATCTAGCGTTGAGCGCTTGGTGCAAAGTCACCAGATGTTTTCATAGCCAACAGGTGCAATAATGATTCAATTCCACAGAAAGTCATGAAGATCTTCAAACAAATAAGCACGAGAGTTGAACAGGTTGAAAAACGCAATGACCATCTACATGAAATCGTGGGCCGAATTCGAAAGAGGAAGAGAAAGCGTGGTGACAACAAAACATGTCGGGCCCAGCAAACCCTAGACCCTCTATCCCGATAGAGGTCTAGTGTGTCACTAGACTTTATCAAAACATTGGTGTCCATGTTCACCTTGACCTGCTTGCAAGCATCCCGGCGCGGGGCTTCACTTCAGGGATATGGTGCTGAAAGATAACTGAATGCCACATGACAGCAGCTAGTCTTGGCATCGTGGGTTCCAGCGCGACCGTGAATAGTATTCTAAACAATGCGGGCTGAGTAGAATCCTTTGATGATGGAAATGTCGCACTTGGGATCACTTACAGCTAGGGATGGAATAAAACGGACTAGATGGATGTAGGTTCAAAGAGGAATTCTGAGTTCGAAAATTTGTTTGTTAGATACTCCGTAGAGTATCATGAAATAGCGAAGAGACTGTGAAGAGAGGTAAAATCAATCATGTGACACAGCCTTGAATGTTGCTAGACTACCTCTAGGGCAAAAGAGCTCTCTGCCTCCAGTGCCATTCTGGTAGAAGAGAGGACGAAGTCTCCAACAGATGTGTGGAGCAACTACAAGACGAATCAAATTCTGCGTCATGTGACCTTAAATCCAACTGCAGTTTGGTATCTTCATAATATTAGAGGTGGCACTGCACTTTGGAACATTAATTTATGTTTCTTCTAGCCTCGTTTAGTACTGAATGATGGTGGGCAGCAGCTCCATCGCCTTCCTTTGGCACATTCGATTTTTATTCTCTGCATGACTACCTGATAGTATGTCATATGTAAAATAAATTCTGTATGTGTCAAGCTTTTGGTAAGGCCAGTATGCTTTCCCTAACCAACGACTCGGATGAATGGGATGACGAAGGGGCTATTTAGGCCAGGTTAATAGTAGTATAGGAGCACTTACGATCTCTCTCAGAGCGATGGTTAGCCAATTTCCGACACAGTAGCGCATTTCTAACAGCATAATATTTCTAGCCCCATCAGCGTTGCCCCCGTTTAATCACCAGTGCCGCACCTCCTTTGACAATACCATCAACCAATCGTCGAGATGACGGCGCCTTCGAAGAGCAAGCCAAATATACGATAGCATCAGGGGTCTGCAGTGCTACAAACCCAAGGCTGTAAGCCATTCTCGTTTCGTGACCAGCCCGCCTTTGACTGACCATTTGTTGTGCACGCCTGAAAGAGATTACCTTGCAACAATTTAATACTACTTATCTTTCCCTTCCAGTAAACATGGCCGGCCATCAAAACCAAGGTGCGCCTTTCACCTTTCACTAACGGTTACGTTGACTGACCGTTTGATAGGGAAGCGACCTCAAGGTATTAGGAAACGACCGCAAGAACCTATCCGGAGGAGCTCACGGCTCCGTCGCCGCCAAGAGCAAACCTCGAAGGAGAAAGAAGCCAAACAAAGCTACCCGTATCCCTCTCCAATTAGTCATAATGCCAAAGAAGAGGCATGCTACTCCCCTCACATTGTACTATGCCCTGAAGTTAACGAAAAGTTAAGGTCCCCCGAAACCCGCTTACCTCTCCGCAACATAAACATCAAAACCAGAAACAGTCGCGAGAAGTTGGAGATCCACTCCCAGCCGAACATATTCTCAAACGACGACGAACATCCCGTGCTGCTGTTGACGATACTCCTGTTGAACACAGCCCTGGCGTGGAGAGCGTAAGCAACATCTGCGCACATAATATTAATCTAATCGATTACTGAAGGAAGGAAGGACGCTGGCCTAAAGGATACTTTGAACAAGGAAGCAACATGAGCCTTATACTCGCAAGAAAAAAATCAACATCTTCTCTTCGTCGCAAGCAATCGGAATCTAGTTCTCTCGCCAGCTCTACCACACCCAGTGATCAAAAACCCAAAGAGGCAGAGAGTGCTCAATACAAGAATCCACGCTATAAAATTCTTCTTGAAACCAAAGGCAGCTTTATGAGAAAATCCGAGCTGAGGACCACAGATGCATCTAAGCGTCTTTGTTCGACTTTACTTGAGACAGAGCAGTCCATCCCTATAGATTCACTGTTTCGTGATGATCTATTTGACAAACTCTGTGAAATGATACAAGATAGAAATGAGACCAGAGTAATTCAGGATATTTCGCAATTGGTTGTCCCTTCTGCAGAACTTCTAGCCACATACAGCGTCACCAAGCTTATATGCTTGATCGAAAGTGTGAATGAAGACTGGAAGAACTCCATCCTGGTGACTGGTCCCCGTCCGCAGCCTGACTATTCTGTAGGATTCAGGAGATCTGCGTTCACAGATGACCAACTCAAAAAGATACAGCCTTTTGTAGGCGAGCTCACGGACACTTCCTATTTCATGGCGACATACTACATGTACTTCTCATTCTTAACATGTGAGGTTAAGTGTGGTGCAGCAGCACTTGATATCGCAGATCGACAGAATGCTCACAGCGCAACTATTGCAGCGAGAGCTATTGTTGAGCTATTCAAGCTCGTGAAGCGCGAAAAAGAAATCGATCGAGAGATACTCGCCTTCTCAGTCTCGCATGATCATACAGCAGTGAGAATCTACGGTCATTATGCAGTTCTTGAAGGAGAGAAGACGAATTTCTATCGCCACCCAATCCACAAGTTCGATTTTACCGCTCTGGATGGCAAAGAGAAATGGACGGCGTACAAATTCACGAGAAATGTCTATGATATATGGATGCCAACTCATTTTAAAAGAATATGCTCTGCAATTGACCAGATACCCCCTAATGTGGATTTTGACGTTTCGCAGTCGGAACTTCAATATCAACAATCTAACTCTGAATCGGTGCTTGCAGCCGAGGATGATGACAGCCAGCCAAGTCAGCGCCATATTACCTCGACAGGTGTTACGCCAACTACCTCCTTTATGGAACAAACACAAACATTCAAAAGGCCAAGAAAGAAGCAGTAACTTGGATCTTCACAAGATTCTAGGGAATAAATGTTTCAGGCGTATTTGCTGCAAGGAAGGGAAATTCTTAGAATACTGCATGACTGGCACATGGCGCTGGTTGGCATGGCAAGGATGTGAATAATTTTAAGCCTTACTACACGCGCTTAATCCCTTGTCCATGGTGGCTAAGCGACGATAGATAGCTGTATACTTGAATATCTCTCAAAATGGAAAAGGAGATTATAAGAGCCGAATATCACGCTTGCACTCTCTAGTCGGAGGCTCTAGCTAAACCGAAACTCGATTCGCCATACAACCTTATCAAGATGTTGATCCATGTCAAAAGTGAGCTGGTATGAACAGAGATAATAACACTTGCTGCCTAATGCTGTGCTCCAGGATTATTGTGTTTGGCACTATTTCCAGGCTCCCACCGGACCCTCATGCATGCGCTGGAGAAATGGCAAGCTTGTCGTGCTGCTGTGACTCACCATGAAGGCGGCAGCTGACACCATTCCAAACCAAGCAAAGCCGCCAATGATTTGACGTAAACCACAAATTACTTGAGCCAGCCTGACCATTTTCCAGCTGAACTAAAGCATGCCTGCTTCAATCCAGTTCTCGTATGGTTGGATGCTTAGTACACCCTGACGCAACCTGACTGGCCGGAATCACGGTTCGACAGAAATACATGGGAGAAAGACCCATTCATCGTTGAATGTCAAGTGTATAATTACTTGATTGAAAACAATCTAAGCGAAGTGGTTGGGTCTTGTTGCCATGGCTGGCTCAAGCTTGATAAAGCCCAGGAACAAAGCTTGGAATGGAAGCTGGAATGGCGGCGGAGAACAAATACGACTGAAGACCCTATTTGTGGACTGTTGCTCGAATACATTGATGGATGTACCATCGACAAGGCTGCATTTACTCTCGCTGGAGTCTAGAGTTTGTGAGATCAGCTCGATCATCTAAACCCATGGTGATCTGTTTCCGCGAAATATAATGGGATTAAATGATGGCCGTTCATTTCTTGTTGATTTCAGCTCTGCAAAGCTTTGGCCTTACAGCTCTTTTATGATATGCAAAAGAGAAGACTTTCTATGCTGCACTCAAAGTGAGAAATGCAAACTTGAACTACTTATTCTTCAAAGGGCTTACCGAGCGTCGACGAAGAGCCAGCCTCTTTGACAAAGGCGTCAAATATGGTGATGACAGAAAGTAGATAATCACCTGTAAATATATTTCGCAAGGCTTTTCTTTACCTACATTACTGACCCGACCAAAGAATCTCTTACTGAAGACGTGTATCAACTTACAGCTCAGGATGCTCAAGCAGCGATTCAGTCTGACCAGATACAGAGTAGAATATGATTAACAATAACATACAATCTGAATGCTTTGTCTTTTATAACAATTTCTATCTCAAGAAAATTAAGCAATCATTTTGCTACACAACATCTACAAATGCTGTTCAATAGCTCGAATCCAGACACTTCTAAACCTCTTTCTTGATCTGCTCTATTTAAAGAGCGCTGATGATATAATAATACCAGTTATGATTTCAAGGAATCATGACTACATTCTCTTGCTCGTCCGTCTCTACCCTGTCAACGTACTCATCGATTCTTTATTCATGTATAAATATTGCATCTTGCTTATTTCTGACATCGATGACAACGAAGACGATATTTTCTAGTGATTTTATTCTAACATTGTTTGTCAAAGACTGTCAATCTGGGTCGCTGATATCGTCATGAAGGGTCTGAATACCACTCAATGTCTGATTAGCTTGTGTATAGAGGAGCGCTGAAACTATCTTACCTCCTTATTTGTTTTCAGATTCTTAACTTTGCAAATCATCACTTTCAAGGCACATCAAGATGCAAAAATCGTTGTCTAGTTGATCAAGATGCGTCTTTCTTTTCCATTTTTTTCAGTTTGAATCTCAGTGTTGTAGATTTCAACAGTTTTCTTTCCTAAAATCTCTTGAGGTACGTTCAATGAAATACTTTAAAGACGGTAATGATTGTTGAAAGAAAGATCTTAATAAGGGCTAACAGAGAGTTATTTAAAGACAAAGACTGCTTCTTTCAAAGATGTCAAGGAAGTATGACGATCATAAAACCCTCAATGAAGACCATGTGATTTGAAAGCTTCTAGTAAAATCGACTGTGAGAAGAGAACAGCTTGAGTAGCAACACCTCGTGAGGTTTGATAGATGATTTTAATATGGACCCTCATGTGCGTAAGGTGGGGTGGTATCATGAGGGGCACTTTGAGGCTAAGCCAAACTGTGATCCAGGGTGGGAGTGACAGGGAGTGGCATATTATGCAGATTTTCGTTGATTCTGGCTGATTTCTATTGATTTCAGCGTTGCATTTTCAGTTGATGCCAAACACTCGGTCATCTAGAATGGAACTACAGCTGATTATGCAGAGAGGGAGAAGCATAATGGAAGCGATCATCGGCGACGCATAGACAAAGACACTGAACATCTAAAGTAAAGAAAAGGTGTACAATACAATGAAGTAAGGAACATAATTTGCATCATACACAAACCTCGAAATGATTAGCATCACATGGCTGCCATCATCTTGTCCGGGTGTCATGTTTTGGGTTCTAGCAACGAATGATTGGCCTTTGACAACAATCTTTTTCTGAATAAGCGCCTTAAGTAATTCTGCTGGGAAGGAGTTAACTATAAGAACTCTGCTTCTTCAGTCCTTGATGCATACTGGCACTATAAAGAAATCAAAAACCCATAAATCTGTCTCATTTCTTCATATATACGATCATCAAAGTGATTTATTTCATTTTTAACCTGGTTCACCTCTATTGAAGAAGAAGTTCTTTAACACCCATTCAATCAATTTTTTCCCGCGATCAAAGCTTTCTTGGCTTCTCGTCAGGATCCCTCTGCAGTTCAACGGTGCAGCTCGCGAGACATTTTATACTGCAGATAAATGAAAAGTAGTGTAGTTCTTTGTGGAAAGTTAATAAAAAAAACAAGCAATCCAGGTCGTGATGTGTACATGGCGCTAGTCCGTAATTGGGAAGCTAGGGTTATAACCCGGGTTAGCACCATATTGCTGCCAAGCCCCCATTTATCCATTGGCTAATATTCCCAAGACGTCCCTAAGGCTTTTTAAACAGCTTTTGTTTGCCGTTCCATCGTACTCTCCATATCCATCTTTGCCATGGAGTTGACTGGCGTGGACATATCAGAGGTTACCTTCAAGGAGAGAATCGCAAAAAGAAAGTTTTGCGTCATATTTTTAGTAACTGTCAGGGACTTGACGTGCGTGATGAAAGTGGTGTGTGGAAAATGTGCTTTATTTCTCTGCTATGTTTGAGTTCTAATACTTGTTAGCATCATGGTCGGGGCCCGAAGCTTCCTTATGAGCCACAATACCGCGAAACGAATATATACATCTGTGAATCAACTACATACCGGCGTCTAACCGAAGCTAGGATCTCTGCCAAAGGCATAACCCCAAAGTTCTATGGGACTATAGAAAACATCAACCCAGCACTGTGCCAACCTCATCTGAAGGCCTTTCTTAAGGATGAATACCCTGCCACTGCAATTTCTTCTGGAATATATTCCCAACATGAAAGAACTACACTGGACTAACTACGACGAGACTAGGATGCGCAAATTTGTTGAGAGTATGGATGAAATCCATAGAGCGCTGATTTGGCATGGTGATATCCATCCAAGGAACATGATGATGGTGGAAGAGGAACCTGAAAGGGCAATCTGGCTGGACTTTGACAGAGCGCAGACCTTTAATGGAAAGCCCTCGGAAAGACAGCAGGAATGGATTGACTTTGAGACGGAACTTATGGGCGAGTTGGCTGATTGATGGTCCGTGATTCCCCCGTCCTAACTGCGGTTAAATCCTTATACGGACCTCTGACTTCTTGGAGCTATAGAAACACGATTTCACGATTGGAAAAATGGATAGAACCCTGCAATATTATCTTTAACATGCTAGGTTTTTCGTTGGGAAATCATACGATATGCCTGGAGTGGGAGACAGCTTCAAGCACGGTGCTGATCGGTGGAGGGAGTTGCAGTGCTTCATGGTAGAATATTACTCGTTAGAAGCGTCACCCCACTCCAGCTCCATAGATTATGGTATATTTCCGAGGCACAAAGTGCGAGGAAACAACAGACTGTCAATAAACATCGCTATGAAAACCATGACTCAATGACCCATACTTTAGCAATAATAAATGTCGGGACATATTAAACGTGCCGCTTGGCCAAAAAGGTGACTACCTTGGTTTGTTGTGCGGCTGTCAAAACAAGGTAAATAGATTAGAGTCTGAATCTCATGAAAAACAAAAAAATTCAACTCCGCAGACAGCTTATCGAATTAAGAGGAAGGCAGAATTTCAGTCCATATGCCACTGTTCCGCACCTTCGTCCTGCGCAGCGAGCATGCCGATATACCACAGGGCAAGCAAAACAGTGAGGCGAGGTTGCGTTGCTGTCCCTTGTGCCTCCCAGGGAATTGGTGTTGAAAGCTCCAGACTACCATTATTGTCCAGTCTTCGGATGGCCACCAGCTCGAGATTCGTGATAAGGAAGCCGTACCTCGTTTTGTGTTGATTCATGTAGTAGTTTACCTGGCTAAGGGCTTGTTTAAACTCCGCTCGTTGATTTGGGTACCCTGTTCGCAAGGCTGTGTTCCATTTCCAACTCGGTTTTATATCTCCAGGAGCTCTATTAGGCCCAGTTCCGTATGCTAATGCCAGAGCGTAGTACGCGGTGTCAGGCTTGAATCCGCCTGGAGTTACAGCAGCTTCGCCAACATCAAGTCCAACAGATGTAAGTCCCGCGAGCCGGTGGGTCGCGTGAAGTTGCTGAAACCAGCCCTAAGTGCGCGATGTGCCCTAGGTTGTATTAGTTCTGATATGCGCACCTTCAATGTATTTTCGGCATTTATGGTTTGTGGTGGCGATGCGGGAAAGGGGTCTGCTGGGAGCAGAGTCGTTGTTAGGAGGTTACCGTACCGCTGGCGAGTGGACAGTAATGTTGAATTGCTGCCAATGGGCAATGTGCCGGACGACGGCGTATCCATAGGCATTGTTCGTAGTATTGCCCGAAGGAGAAGGGAGGCGCGTTCGTTGGTAACGCAGGGGGAGCGCTCTGCAGGTATCTCAGGAGAGAAATTTCCGTGGTGCAAACTAATCAGTCTAGCGGCAGACCAGGTAGTAAGTGTTCGACTGAGAATTGAATGAAGCAGGTTGATCGCGTTGCTGAGTATATACACATGATTAATTGCCTATTTCCCGGTCGTGTTTATTTGGTTTTTGTGTACGGCGGTGGGTTTTGTTTCGATTTGCCTTACCCCACAGCCAGCAGGAATAGGTAGTGTTGTCTACGCTATTCAAACCGTTAACCTACAACGATATCCAGCCCTATTGCGAATTTGGGCTGGATGATTTCATCTGCCGTATAACCAGGGCACAGAGGGGTCGAATATCTAGCCATCCTTCGTTCTTCCACATTAGCTACCAGGCCTAGTTCAGCTGACATGGGCGCGCCCACGGCATCCATATCGGACATAACCAGGTACGCGAGAGCTACGGAGTACCATGAATGACAATCTCCCGGTTTCATTTGCTGGGTTTATTGGATCCAAAGGTCAAACAACGAGAAGGAAGCTACTGGGACAGCTACCCAGAGAACTGGCTGTGCTATGGGCCAGACCAACTAGTGGTAAACTCTATCTCTGCCGTTTCTGATATGATATTGTTCTTGGCTGTGGGTGTCTCAAGGATCGATACCGATTTCTTGTCAGATTTTCGCGGCTAAGTTGATTCTAGACTTTGTACTAAAATGTTCCATGATCCATCTTCGGACCTTTTTTTGTTCTTTCTTTCTTTTTTCTTTTTAACGCTTGACGTACTCCGTATTTCTCTTACATTTAGGTTTTTAGACTCGATTGCCATGCAGCCGAGAAGTCAAGAAGAAAATCAGCAAAACCGGGGGATTAACATGTTGGCAGTTGGCGACGAAAAGAGGTTAGAGGGGATTGCCATTAGTATTCACCTCGTATCTGCTAGTTCAGACTTAGTTCGCTCGTTAACGTATCCACAGGAAGATGGCAAAAGCCTTACGGCAAGGCAACTAAGAGGCAATATGACAATGGCACAGACAAAGAGATAGTTGCATGGCAGGAAGGGCAAGCCCGCACTACTGCTCCGTACAGCGGAATATGTCCTGTATGAAGCTACAGCTGGTTGGGCTAACCAAGGATTCTGTATCTTCACCGCAAATCCTTATTAAAGGGCGCGCTCGTGATAGTGATTGCATAAATCGGAGTCAGGAGGTTTTCCAATCATGCACGTAGAAGGAAGGATGTAGGGTCGATAGTTAGCTGTGACATGTTTGTACTGCATGTCGCCATAGTTTGCCTTATTCCTTCATCCAGCTTTCGGTTCTCGCGACGGGACAAGCCATTGAATAAAACGAAATTAAAAGGAAGGCCGCTCGTTAAACAAATGCATACGTAACGACCGATCAGGCAGCTGAATTAATTTGAATGTCGTAGACAGATACTTTGCAGCAAATCATTTCTCCGCCGTTCAAGAGTTTATCGCCCACGGGATTTACCAACTCTCAATACTCAACAAAGAAAAAAAAGGCAGGGTGGGGGGTTTGGGTTTCCAGGGGGGCGGCATAAGCAAGCCCATTAATGATGAAAAAAGTTGTTTTTGCTCTTTAGATTTATCCACACACACAGCAAGCAATTTTCTAACCCATTCCTATTCGTCCACCTGCACTCTGAGCCGTTGTATGATTTTCGGCCGGCGCGAACTGCGGGCGCAATGCAGGAGATCATTTATGATGGGAGATTTCCATGCTGCCAGAAGTGCCCCGATCACGCACTAGAGAAATGTATGGGTTTGGGCAAAAAAAACAAAGACCTAAAAAAAGAAAAATCAGAGTGTAAAAATGTAAGTTAACCCCCAGCATCTTTCAAAATTCATGCTTGATAGAATCATTGAACATGAAAAGCCAAAAAACCAAAAGATCTCGTTCTCTCATTTCTCCCCTGTTAATAGCTTGCTTTTAGCTAAGTTTGTTGGTTTGCTTCTTTTTTTTCCCTGAAAGGCATGACAGATGTACGGAGTAGGGGGTTCCCTTCTTATTGATTGCTGTAGTCATTAGTATTGATTGAACTACGGACTATTCAGGAGTTAACCAGCAAGCAACAAAAATAAGTATATGGAATTCACTGTTGCCAACAGAAAAGCCATTGGTGCGGTTATACCCTGGCACGTATGAAAATCAGGGATGGAATAATCATCAACAACCGAAACTCGATCCCTCAGATACCGGGTGGATGGAGATGCAGTTGATAAAGGATTCGTGCAGTAAATATGAGCCGTCGAACCATGTGAATAAGAAGCGAGAATAGAGACCCCTCACCGAGCCAACACACCCTCTCCTTTTCTTATTTCGTTTTAGTTCATTTCATGTTAAGATATCTTTGCGTTCTGCGGGTTCTTGTGGTGATGATTACACAAAACGGGAATCATAGCGGCAATAACAACATACTTAGGAAAAAAAAAAAAAAAAAAAATAGGGCACACCAAGGATAGTTTTTGGTGGATTAAAACCTGGAGAGCATCTCACGGATTACGGCCAATTCCTTGTTGTGAGGTCAGTCAATCGCAAATAAAATAAACGAACTTGCCAGGTTTTGGGGGGAGGGGCCGCTTATTTGTCTGGATCACTCAATCGATGAGGAAAAGAGACAGGGGGACAAAAAAAGTTGCTTGTTTCAATCCCGTAAGTTGGCAGACAGACAGGCGATTATTTGTTAAGCACAAATCGGTGATTAAAACAAAATAAAAAATTAAAAAACCTTTCTTATTACTCAAGATCCAGACCCGGCTGGACTTGCTTTTGCCGAAAGATCCGCCCTCCGACCGCTGCTGTGTTGGATTGTCATCGTTTCAGAGCGGTGCGCAACGGTTTTTACTATTATTGTCCATCGGGAAATTGTTTTGTATATAATAAAAGTCCGGTCGAAACGATCTCGATCTCTCAAGGTGGCTCGTTGGGTCAGACCCGAAATTCAGCTCGACACCGCTTCTTGTCAAAATTCTACATTTCTCCCTTTTTAGGCACCAACAGGGCATGTGTCAGGCAGGAAAAAAAAAAAAAAAAAAAATTAAAATAAGATATGGCAACAAGAGGAAGTGGGATCGCGGGGATGTTCTGACCCAAAACTACGTGGATCTGGGGAAGCTAGTTCAGGCTCAAAGAGGCAGAAAAAAGAAGGTTTTCACGTCAGATTGATGGCTGAGGTTTGTTCAGACACCACAGGCTGGGCAGATTCCTCCCTACAAGTGTGTCTTTATTTATTTTTGGCATTAATTGTCTTTCAGTGTTACTAGTTATTAGTTAATTCGTGGGCTAGTTTGATCAGCAGCAGGGCGCAATAGAGAGGTTTGATAGAGCAGGAAAACCCGTTGTTTTTACTTCATTTTATTTTATTTTATATATATACTCTATATTTATGGAGCACGGAGTGCAGAGGGCTGGGAAGCTTGATCCGAACCAATGCGGGCAATGGCATAAGAAGAATAAAGGAGAGCAAAAAAGTTGACAGAGAGGTTTGTCTCACCGTCTATCTGATGGCAATAACTCCTTGTCATGTGGTCTGCTTACCAGGAATCCCGCAGATGGTACGGAGTAAATAAAAAAGAAAAGAAAAGAAAAGAAAAGAAAGAAAAGAAGAAATACATAAAAAAACTTAAGGGAACGGCCTTTGAAGTAAATTTGTTCAATGTTTGCTCCAAAGGGTTCAGCCCCGGCCAAATCATCATAATTTAATAATACCTTCCAATTGCAATTGCTGGCAGCGTACGGAGTACAGTGGGTTATTGCCGGCGGGAAGAAGTAAGTAGTCGTAGTTATGTGCATCCTCAAAAAATATGATACTGTACTGTATTAAATAGAGCCCAGCAGGCGTGTTTGGCCGGAGAGCCCACCGACCAGTCACATACCCTAAGCAGATCGGAATTAAGGCGAAGTAGTTCAGTCCTTGACCTGGATATGGGGCCCCCTAACTGACTGGGTTACGCCAATGCTGGTCTCAAACCTGGCTGTTCCCACCCCCCACAGTCTTCCCCCCCGAGAGAGCTAAGGGGGTGCGATGAGGCAATAAGACAATTACTGCGTAATACCTAATAATAATGCCCCAGAATAACCAGCAAATAGGCAATGACTGGAAAGAGAAAAATAAAATAAAATAAAATAAAATAAAATAATCGTCGATTTCCGCTTCAAACACTATATAAAAGCCGAAGCCCCCTTCCATTCCGCTTTCCCACTATTGCTGCTTTTTCTCTTGCTCTTTGACATAGCTCCTTTTACTTCTGCGCCGCCTCTCTTCCTTTCTAGCTTTGCCTACTACATACTTTCCTTTAATCCTTCTTCATATTCACATCTATACTCTATCCTTCTACAAGATTCCCCTCTATTCTCGTCGCCCTAGTTGGCCAAATTATATAAAACTTTGCTTCACTCGGAACGTCCCATACAACAAAACTTATAGACATACAAAAATCCCCAATTCTAATAACATCCGTGGATACCTACCTCTCTTCTCTCTTCTGGCCTCAATCCGACAACTCAATTGCGACTTCTCATCTCGGCGACTACTACTTGCTTCTGTCGGCATATATTGACCTCGCGTTTCGCCTTGAACCCGAGAGTACTTCATTTCTTCGATTTAAATATGTATTCTTGCGTCAATTACTCCCGTGGCTGCCGCGGCCGTGTGAATGTCCCAGGAGGCAAATGCGCCACTTGTCTTGTATGTGAAATTGACCCTTTTACTTTATTATTTGTTATTTTATTATTATTTTTTAAAATAAAAGCTGACCTCCTTCAGGCATCAAACCTTCGGCGCCCAGCTTCGTCTTCACCTTTTTCCCCCTTGCGCGGACAGCAAAACTACAGACGCGCCTGGGACATTGAGAAACCTACGGAGCCCAAGGACCAGGAGAGATTCTAAAGGAATTCCAAACGAGAAAGATGATACTAAGTTGGGCTTGATGCTTGACTTTATGTCATCCTCTTATCCCCCTCTCCCTCCATTAACGTACCCACATCAACTTTCCCAAAGTATAAATTAAGGAAAGAAAAGAACCCGCAAAAGATTACACAGTCCAGGAGACCTTAAAACAAAATACGATCCAATGGAAAAACAAAACGAAGAAAGAGAAGAGACGTGGAACTTACTGGAATAAACAATTCCGCAGAAATCTTCTTTTTTAAACACAACTTTTTCACCTCCTACACAGCGCCTTCAGTTCCCATTCTCGCTCTCTATTAATTCCTCATTTCCTTTCTACTTTTTAACCTTTTCTGGAAATTATATTTTCTTCCGGCTTTGTAATTTTTGCAGACACTGTTCAGGGCAGGCCTATTTTCTCTCTCTTGCTTTATTTGCTATTCTATACATAGTATTCTTTCGTTATTCCCAGTTCTAGCACTTGTGCCTTTGTTCCCTCCCTTCCCTTTCACACGTTTTCCTGGCGCCACCCCCCTCCCCCTTCGCTCGTAACTTTTCTTATACACTATAACTGTTTGTATTTCATTCGCATTTGGAGGTTTTCTGCTCATTTAGTCTACAGAAGACGAATTATTCAAGCGACGGCGTTTCATCTGCTTCCCCAAGTTTCTATTTTCTCGTTGAATTTGATGTAATTGTTTTCACCGTACTCTGTACGCTCGTTACATGTGACTCAAACTCCATCGATCGTCATCCACTCAAAACCCTATTTTTTTTTAAACGCTTGCTTCCGTTGCACACTTTATATACACCTTGACTTTTTAGCTAAAGAACTGATTTTTATATTTTTTTTCATTATTATTCCTGCACAGTCTTTGCTAAAAACCCAAAAAACTGGATGACAAAAAAAGAAAAAAAAAAGAAACGACCCAACGATTTGAAGTGAGAAAAAGAAAAAAAAAGGCACATACCCTTGCCTAGTGTGAAATCTAAAAAGCTAAAGTTGCAACTAATCCAAGTCTGAAACAGAAGGTTACTTTGAAGAATTTTTCGCGACGCATATATTCTTTCGCGTTTTCTCTCTCACTCTCTTTATTTTTATTTTCCCCCGCGGCATATTCTTCCCCTGGAATGAACGAATCGGGAAATGGGGAAAAAAAGACTCCATAAACCCCCCAAAAATATGCTAAAATATAAATAAAATAAAATCAGGGGGTGGCGAAATTTTCAGAACGCCAGCAAGAAATGATAAAAGAAAATTTCCAAGTTTGCTGTGGTGAAACTTCTTTTTTTTATTTTATTTTACATTTTCTGCGTTTGCCTACTACGGGCCTACGGAGTACTTTTTCTTCGTATTTCCACTGTCGCGGATATTTTAGTCTGGAATTTAATTGTGGTTCCCGTCAACCCCCTGAATCCTTCTATCCTCGCATTCCTCCCTGATGCTGGGGTGGTTGGGCATGGGCAGAGTATGCAAACATGCGAAAAGCAAGGTGAGAAGGGAGAAGGGAGAAAGAAGACCGGATTGCTTTTTTTTAGTTGAAGGAAAATATGTACGGAGGAGGGTACTGTACATTCAGCCAGGGTGATGAGAGGAATCAAGAGAGCTCGATTCTTCACCCCTTTAATTTTTTGCACATCGTCCAACGAGAATGGTGATATGTATGGAGTACACCGTATTGTCTGTTCGTTCCACAGTTTGCGGAGTCATATTGTTACAGCATTGGGAAACAGCCTGGCTGGAACGTAGTTATTGATCTTCTTGCATTTGTGATATACAGGTGTTTCGTTTCGCGTAAGGAATGTTCCCCCCTTATTATTTAACTCCAATGACATCCATGGCGCTGCACATCATGCATGTCAAGAGCCCGATAATCATACCCCTTTTTTTAAAAAAAATAATAATCAGAGTCAGGTCAGGTTTGAAGGTCTCTTTCTGCAACAAATCTGCATGTTCAAGAGAGAAGCAGACCAAAATGATATTTGAAAAGTAATCTGTTCTTTTTTCATTTTTGAAGATGCTGGGGTATTATTTTCAACAAGGCAACTAAAATCACGCCAAAGCAGAAACGGTCGCCGTTCAACACAAAAAAGATCGCGAAAATAGCCGTGGAGAACGAACGACCCAGCAATTATGACATAACCAGCTTCGATCTTTTGCGCCACTATTATTCTAAAACCTCAAGCCCATGCATGAGTTGGGGCCTGTTTAGTAGTTAGGTAAAACATACTCCGTAACTACTGCTTAGCTTGGCATGGAATTATGGCCTGACAGGCCAAATTGCCCCACTACATTTTTGTAAAACTGCTTGCTTGGAAAACTCCAAGCTGTTTGTTTCCCATTTCACAGTTTTTTTTCAAATCTCCCCACACCTTCAGTTTCGCCCCCTTTTGAACTTTTAGACACTGCCGAGTGGCCATGTGGTCCACGCAGGGTTAGGAACAGATAAGCCCAAAAGGGGGATGTGGGAGGGTGTGGGAATGGGTTGATTGGCGCCGAGTCAGCCATGTCGATCATGATCAGGTGTGCTTGCTCCTGAGCTTTCTTTTTATTTCTTTGGGTGTTACCAGGGATTAGGATGGGACGCGGAAAGGGGGGATAGGGAGGGAAGAAAGGGAACGGAGCGGGATGGGCCACGGGTTGACTAAGGGGAGTTACCCGAGCTTCAAGCTTGGGAGTTAAAAGCTGGGCGGCAGAAAATACCTACAGAGCTCCCTTCATTAGGGTCATATATCTTGGAGAAAAGGGGAGGGGGGGCAAGGCAACATCCATTTTGTTCGACGATTCGTAGATAACGGGTGAACAGGCGAAAATAGGGAAATACCTGACAGGCGGAGGAGGGCCCGAGGGGTCAAGAAGAAGCTGTTTATGACATCATTTGGGCGCAGTCGATATATATTTGCTTTTTGTGCGTTGTGGTGTTGGGTTTTTACATATTTTCTTTTGCTTTTTCTTTTTTTTATTGTTTGCTTTTTTCAATGTCCCGAAAATCCTTTCCATCTCATCCGGCCTAACTGACCATTTATTTCTTTTTGCTGTTTCCCCCACTCTGGTTCACCCAGTACATAGTGTGGTTTCAGGTTATCTCCACTGCATAATTTAGCGTTGGCGTTTTTGTTAGCATGTGGACTAAGATACTTCGTACTGTAGCTCGATTCTTTTTCCTTTTCCTTTGCCTTTTTTTAAATTCTTTTTTTTTTTTTTAAAAAATTTTTTTCTACTTTCTCCTTTACAGAGAGTTAAGGTTTGCGATAACTCCGCCCTGATGGGAGGCAAGTCCTCTTCTTGGGAGCGCGATGTAGTATATCAGCAATCCTTTTCGGAATATTCTGTGAAAACGTCAGAAATTGGGTGTTGTTAGGTCCTACTCCGTACAGCACATACCGTATTGGATGCTTCAATCAAAAATCTAAGACCCCATTTAGCTAGTTCGATCCGTTGCCAACACAAGTATGGGCCGATAACATCAGCACCCACAGAAAAAATGCGCCTTACGGCTATCCACTGAACAGTGCCGAAGGGTTTTAACGATAGACACGCTTTGAAATCGAGAAATATGCGCGATGATGTCAAGACCTAGTTGGGCGAAGAGCTGCCTTGTTGTTAGGCGCGAATTTGGTACGGAGACAGCGCATTCCGTGCATGTGCTTGATAAATTCTCTCCATTAGTTTTTCAAGTTAAGTTAGTTAGTTATTAGTTATCTTGTCATGAGGTGTGCTCGCAAGCCACCTTAGCTCTAGTCAGACCCAGTTTATCCTCAATTGCGGACAATGAAATATCGGATATGCTTGCTGGATTGCCCTTTGTATGCAGCAGGGCCGCCAAGCTTATCTCGAGCGACAATCAAGGGCGCGCGCCTCGCTACCAAGTGACCGACCACCACCGCGGCCAATTTTTCCATGTGCGGTAACTCTTGTGTCCTCCAGACCGTCCATACATGTACCAGCCACAGATGACAGACAAAGCATGTACTGTACAACGGAGTACCCGGGGCAACAAGTTATTGGCGGTTGACAGGGGATGGGGAACATGCTCAAGTTTACGAGAATCGTTTCGGCCTCGCTACCTTTAGGCCGCTGCTCGTTAGTTTTTTGTCTCAAAATTGGAGCTGGCTTGTCTGGGAGGCCACAGGAACAGGGCGCAGAGCCCAACCCCAAGACCACCAACACGGCCACTTTTCACAACCCGAGTTAGCTTAAGGTTGGAACGACAGTGATGGGAGTGCCAGGGGCCAGGGATCCATCCGCAAATCGACCACGTGCCCGACATATGCAGTTATCCAGAAGTTGGAATTGGGCTGCGCAGCGCTGCTACGAACATCAAAACCAAACGTAGGCCGCAAGCAGTCCTTATCTCTTCAGGGCTGTCAATGTTCATTGATAATTAGTGCACCCGGAATCACACTTTTCGTGCTTGTCAGTAGTACATACAATACCGAAAAATAGTTCAATATTCTTCTCACTCCGATTTGAACAACTCACCCACTCCCTACCCCCGGTTTTTCTCATGTCTCAGTTTTGCTTATGAAAATTTAACTAAATTGGCACTTTTGTTCTGTCTGGTTTGCAGTAAATAACTACTGCAAATGCTCATGCAAGGATGTCTCTTGATATCAAATCTTCAAAATGGCTATACTAAACTCCTTGGGTCATATTCAAGTACCGATGACTCACTGTTTAATCAATTTTACATACAAAAGCATCTGCAATAGCAAACATCAATTACGCATTTCTGTCAACTGTTAAAGAAAGTTTACTACGTAACAGCTCTCTACACAGTAGAGAATCGAAAATATTGCAGGCAGGCAGAGCTTGAATATTCTTACATTTTCCGAGTGTGGTTCTCAAACTTCTATTTTACAGTGATATATACGCACAGATATTAGATTGGAGAGAGCTCGACAACCCATTTCTACCCTGTAGAGAGATTCATTTTAAATCTCGTCCGATCTAAAATTATTTTGAATTAATTATATGTATGTTTCAACCTTTTTGCTTGGGGGGTTGGCACTGAAACCGCCACTATCCAGGTAGCCGGAGATGACTTGTCAGGCACCAACAGCGAGTTCCCTCATGTTACCTGCCGACGTCATTAAGTCGTGAGGAAATTGTTGGTGAAGATACCAGCAGCCAGTTCACTAGAGTTCTGACAAAAGAAAAGGATGTAGAAGATGTTAAAGCATGACTGCTCAATGGCCTACAGATGACAAGCACAACTTTTCTTGTTGCTGAAGGTGACTTGACAATGGAATGAATGTGCTCTTAATTCCCGTCAGATATGCTCAGATTCCACTGCTCACATTAGCGTGGAAAGACCATGGCAAGTCACTCGTTCTTTTTGTTTTAATATATTTTTTATTTAGTTTAGCCTCAGTTCTGTGCTTGTAATGCAGCGATATTCATCGGGACTCTACGTTACCATTCCTCCTCTCATGACCACTAAATCTTTTTGAGAATGAACAATTTTTACTGGCTCCAGACGCCGCAAGTACACCTCTGACATTCTCTGGGCTACCGCCTTTTCATGCAATGACTTGAAGCCCCTCGTGTTCGCCTCGATTTTTATTTTATTTTATTTATTTATTTATTTTTGATTGGTCTCATTTTGAGCAACGTTCTCTGCAATCATCTAGTGTTCTAATTCTAGAATTTCTTTTAATATTGCTTTATTTTCATGTTACTTGACGGCTCAGAGCAAAATATTTATTTATTTTAATTGGAATTGGAAGAGTTATCTGATTTCAAATTAAGAATTAAAGTATAATAATACAGCCGGCGTCATCGACTGGGCTAGAGTTCTTTAGCTGTAGTGCCGAATATATATCTACTCTCGCATTGTAAAGAGTAAACTAGTTCAATGTGTCAAGTATCTATTAATAAAGACCCTGTACTGATCTCACCTATATACTCCGTAGCTCCACTCATCGGCTAGATTTTGTTTTCCAGTCTAGCCTTACAATGGTAGTACGTATATATCCCCCGCTTGCTGGAAATTGCCCACGTACGTGGGTTGCGTAAACGGTACACGCAAACCAAGCAGCAAAAACTTCTATAAATAATGGGTATAAAAGGGATATTCATGAATGAGGCTGCTTTTTCTTTCGGGGTCCCTGCTAAGTGCTCTTTTTAAGGACATGAACTTTCTTCTACCAGTAGTACGTAAGATCATTCCGAGCATACGTATGCTTTCGCGTGTGCGGCCTGAAATGTTGTCATTCTTTAAGCAATAGTGGGGGGCAAAAAGGAAGCAAGTTAAATGGTAAGTCGTCTGAAAAAACCATGGCAACATACACTTAAATGATGAACAAGATAAATAAAAATGTTTTTATCAAAAAAAAATCAGGTTAAAGTTTGGTTCAGGCATCTATCAGGAAGGGAAATCGTTTTTTGGGTGAGGCCCGATTGATAATACTAGTAGTTTGCTATCTAAACTAGTAGCAACTAGTAACTAGTTAGTATTTATTAGATACTATCCATGTGTATTCATGTTCAACTGGAGTTGAAGTCATGCCGCAGGCTGAATGTTGGCTATCCAACTGTTATTTCTGCTTGCTTGTGTATATTTTACTCAATATATCTTCGTACGGATTGTGATTAGGTAGGCTATGGGGATTCCAACAAGAACGGCTATCCGCGGTGTGCAACTGGCAATAAACGCCTCTGCCAACTTCTTCTCTGTCACAGGGGAATGAGCTACTTTCAATTACTTGGAATATGCACAATTGCGTCAGAGCCTGCATGTCATTCACATCCCGTTTGGTTGCCAAGTCAATATTATTGCATCGTATTTTCCTCTTAGTGGGAGGGGTGGAGGGGTAATATAGAATGAAGGGTGAGACAGTGGCGGGGTAGTTAAACATTGACAATGTTAGATCCAGACCAGCTACGATTTTGTAGAAAGTTTTATTGTTGCACTTTTCAACAATCATAGCATGATTGTACGGTTCATAATGCTTCAATCCTATCTAATCCCATTTTCACAGCTTTCCCTAGCGATCTAGAATATAACGGGGATGTTTTCAAGCTTTTTAGCGGCGAATAAAGGTTAGTTCCTAAGGTGTCCTTGATAGTTGGGTCTATTTTTGGATTTCACTAAACCTCCCCATCTTGTGTTTAACTTTACCCAGTGGGATAAATGCATGACAGAATGTCCCTCTTTTACCCAACCTCAAGGCATGGCTAGGGATTAGGTGATCCATGCTACGCTGCATGGATGCCCAATGGATTTCTGATATTTCGCTCATTGAACAGGAGGAAGACTTTTTTGAGGCTTGGGCAGGCGCGGGGTTCCAAAATGTCGTCATAGTATGTGAGGTAGAGATATCCGGACCACTTGTTTTAAATGGTGTGCAGTTTATGCTCAGCCACGTCGAACCTTTGGATTCTCTAAAATCCGGGACTCCAAATGTGGTGCCAACTTAGAACTCTCAGGTTGCAAGGGCGTCCTTCCCAGTCCAGTGGCCAAGTCACACAGAGATGCTATCGTAAGGACGGGATTGTCTATTCTTAATTTCAAGAAACAGCTGGGAACGGGAAAGTTGCTACTGCTTTCTGCCTGTCGCCTTGAAGTTAGAATTCACGCCAAAAGAGGCAAAGAGTGGGGTGATATACTATTTTGGCAGGATTGTTCAAAGATTGAAGCCACAACTGCATGGGATGGTGAACAACACCAAGATGTATCCCTTGGCTGGCAAAAAGCGTCAACCATAGGATAACAGGAAGAAATTCTGGAATGATGCCGCTTGTCTAATTTCCAGCACATGGGGGCTAAATGGTGAACGTACTTATCACTCACTTGTTGACATTGCCCTTGCTATCGATCGATGTAAGGCACCAAAACGGAACAGGCATACCCAAGTACATACTACATATAACCTGATGTTTGGGGAATTTAAAGCAGTGCTAGGGCAGGTACAATGTTTTTTAACACTTTCATGGGTGCGGGAGTCAATAATGCAAATGTCCGAATAGTACTAGCAAACCTGAGAACTAGAAGCCTGGTTCCATACGCTCTTGAATGATGTTTTGATTGTGATCGCAAAAAAGCTCAGTTTCATGGCCGAAATCACTCTGGTATGTAGTTTTTGGTAACAGTACCCACATTTGGAACATAGAATTTGAACTCCGTGCAGTTCTCCCGAGATTGTATTCATTGCGTGTGAAGCTGTAGAGGCGACGCGCTCTGTCAAGTAGTAGTGGTAGTTAGTACTCCGTAGAAATAAAGGGTTTCGCGCCTGATGATTATATAATCTCCAAGCATCCAGCCATCCAGGTCGAGAATATATGCCCAATAATTGTGATCACAGCTTCAATGATAACCACAAGATAGATACTTGCAAAGCGCAACAGTAATTTCTATTGATATTGACTTACCTGTGCAATAATGGATTTTTTAAGCGTATTATATCGTTCTACCCCAACACCTTGTGACCGACCTCCTGGGCGCATTACAGGCCTGAAGTTGAGGGTTGGACGCGTCGATGTGCTTTCATACTCGGATCCGGGAGGAATAGGTTATGCAGCGGCTTTTATTCCTTTCATGGCAGCCAAACACGCCTCTGGCCTATTCTACAGCCTGATGCACATTTGAAAGGAAATGGCTACCCACGTCAAAGGGGCGTGCTTTCCGGCTCCTCGTCTGAGGTTGCCAGATACGCGTCCAGCCTCAATATTTAGACAACACTCTGTTTTGAGCCGGTTGTTTTGTTGAAGAGCATGTATACTCTCATAATACTCCTATCCCCCGATTGCGATACAAGTTTTAGTCTCAGCATAAACAGCAACAACATAAACACTAGAAGATTTCATATCCCATTTCAAATATCAGGCATGGTTTCAAGAGCATCCAGTAGCGCCGTCAGCACCCTGAAGAGAGCCAAATCCACTTCCTCTGTTAAGTCGTGCCGTCATATCCCTCCCGTCCCGGAACTTATAAACCCTCAGACCGTGAATCATCATGCAATGGCGGCTGCCTCAATCGCCATGAAACGCTCCAATCACCGAAGCTCTATGGATTTAAGAGGGTCTTGCAACGCATCACGTAGTGGCGAAAGCGAGGCGGACAGGTTTTCATTCCGGTCTTCCAAAGCCCGAAGTATACATTTCACCACTGGTGAGAACGTTGGGGCTCAGAGCCAAAGGCCCTTCATCAAGTGTCCAAGTTCGATAACTTCCCCAAGCGGCCATGAGACTGTTAGAAATGATCCTGCATTTAATGCCGCGGTTGAGGAGCTCACTCCTCGAATGAGCGAATTTTCTGGAATTGGAGATAGCATTTCGTCAGCTCCCTCATCCTATCGCAAACTCCGCAAGGCAAAATCCATGTTCTCAACTAGGAAACGTGCGATGAAATCGTCGGATTCATCCTATTCACCTTTTAGATCATATGGGGACTCGGAAAGCCCTGAAATGGGACATCTTTCTCGAGCTACACTGCGGCGATCGAAGTCTTTTTTTGGCACAGAAACGGCGAAGCCACCAGAAGACACGAAGCGGATACAAAATCAGAAGGCAGCGGTCCAGTTAGCCCGTGAACAGTATTTGCAGGAGCTACAACTACCAAAGCAAAACAATAGGTCAGGATATGCTCAGAGCAGAAGAGGACGAACCCAATCAAAGCCTTTCAGAAAATCTCTTCGAATTTCTAGCGGCTGGGGTGCCGAAAATACAATTCCATTTGATACTCAACCTATGGACACTGGTGTAACTCACCCAAGTAAAGATCTTCGCAGCTCAAGGTCAAGGATTTTTTCAGTGTCTATTAAAAATGGCCTAAAGCGGATATTTGGCCGAGGGTCGGTGGTGGCGCAAGAGGAAATATATTCCTCCAAGGGGCAGCGCACGCATCCATTAGGATTCAGTGATTATGTTAATTCAGATTCTACAGGTATATTGTATTTCGACTTCCGATTCCGTTTCATATTATGATTAAAGCTTCTAACTCTCACACAGAACCATCGAGCCATGCCAACCGGCCAGCTAGTATCAGGACGCTGAGAAGCTCAGACAGTTTCGGTACATTTAGCTCCCGCGCAACCAGTTGGACAGATTCAACAACTACCAATACTGTAGCTGCTAGAAACGCTGTATCCGAGAGAAATGACCTTTCTGTAATTCAAGAAAATGGTGGCCTACCTGAACCCATCCGTTCCCCGTCGTCCTTCCATTATAACGACGGATACTCTGTTTTCCGAAAGCCTCTTTACACAGGACGCGGTCAAAATAGCGCTTATGATGTAGTGGACAGTCAGCGGGTGTACTCTGCTCTAGTGAGACATATTGATGAATCCCACCACCACGACGGTGATATTACCCCAAGAGCACGAACAGTCCGGCGATCGATATATAGTCCCTCATCTTCAGTATACTCACATCGAACAAGCGATACCATTCGCCATGTACCAAGCGAAGCATCGATGAGAACCATCAGGGCGCTGCACATGGTGCGGAGCGAATCCCCAAGTTCACGAAGCCAGGTATCGGCTGGTTCGAACTATCATAGAGAGCCACTTCCTGTTACGCCCCAAGAAATTGCTCAGCGTATCGAAAACATGAGTCGCCATCGTTCAATGCAATCCCTTCATCAGTCGGGATCATCTCCCCGTTTTCAACTTAGAGGTCAAATTCCGAATCCACTAATTCCGCCTCGATTTTCCTCCTATGAACAAGTGATGAGCTCGGAAGATGACACTGAAAGTGTGATCATATCACGTCCAGATGTTAGTGGGCGATCTGCTGTCTCTCCAAGTGTGTATTCCAGGACGACAAGCGGGGATACTCCCAGACAGTATGGTAGTAGGAGAGATTTGACATTTTCAGAATCTAGCGATGAGCGAGGTACGGCTACCATCCTTACCAGTGAAAGACTACCTTACAAACCAAAAGACACCGGCGGCTATGTATGCAGCGACAGGCAAATTAAGGGTAGTGCTGATTGGAAATCGTGGATGAGTTCACAAATGGACCTTCTTGATCCCACCCCTGAAAACTTTGCAATGACCCAATACGACAAGATTCCGAACACTCACTACCGGGAGAAGACAGAAATCCATGATGAGCAGACAGATGGAACCACTGGCGAAACACACGCCACACCCCAAGCCACCGGAAATTCTGCAGGATCTCCTCAAGGACCATCATCACTTGATGTCGGCCAAAGACCGCCGTTACTGGAATTAAAGTCTTTTACCCAACATAATTTTTCGCGGCCGACACGCTTGCCGCCCGATATACCTATCTCCATTTCTTGCACCAGTGTTCAAAAGCCATCGGTAGTTGCTCGATCGGAATCTCCCCATAGTGTTCATATAAACCCCACCGTCAATCCGGAGCCTTCTACGCCAGCGGATTCCACTCTTCCACTAAGGGCGTCCGGAAGCCCGAGTGCTTCGCCATTGGTATACGAGAAGTCCAGGCGCCCTGACATTACAATAGAGCCAGTTACTCCTACAAGAGTTCCAAAGACCGTTCAAAGCAACATTTCTCTGCGCACTCAAAGTGAAAAAGACAGCCAAACCGGGCGAATAAGCGACCCTAGAAAATCAGCACCAACCATCAATTTTAGCTCTGTTCGCAACAGCAGAGACAATGGCCGAGCCACCAATGAGAACTCAAGAGGGAGTAGAGTAAATACAAAGAACGACCTGCGAGCGTTGGGAGATATTCATTCGACAATTAGTAGCAAGCGCATGGTGGACATTTTTTTAAGCCAGAGACGGCGTCAAATGGGTGGGGTGGAGAAACCCACGGAGAACGCTTTCATCTAGCCCTCGTCCATCTTCACAACTCCAAGCCACTAATTGGTCTCTCCTATTGAAGGTTAGACGCTGTACGGCTGTCTTCGCATTTGACGGTGGTTGCGAGCGGGACTACTTTTGTGACCCGGGTCCTTGAACCTCGCCCTACACTACTATTCATATCTGCCTATATTATACTTCTTTTTCTGGGTTTTCTTCTTTTACCCCGAATATGTGTAATACATGTTTTTCGTTCTTATTTGTTTTGTCTCTCTTTTCGGGCATGTTGGCGGTATCGCACTCTTTTCCCCCCCTTGTTCCTGATTGTCCCGATTTGGAAGTTACTAGTATGTAGCTTGTCCTTTAATCGCAGTGTTTACTAGGGTATCGAAACCTCTTTTTTGGGGCGCTTATCAGGCTGCATTACCAGCGCATACTACTGAAATCAGGTTACAAATGATTTATCTCATGACAAGTTGCATGTTTTTTCTCTCCCCTTTGCAGCCTCAAGTTTGGCGTCAATTTTAGCTTTCGCTTGGGGAGCAGCTTAGTCAGCAAGCATTCCCCAGCCCTTTAAGTCAAGAACTTTTAGAGTTTTGGAACCTCCAACGTCTCTCCCGCTCCTGAACCAAGCCAAGGGTCACAAAATGTCAACTGTTTTCAGTTTCGCTTTTTACTCTTCTTTTGGACCTAATATACCGTTTAAACTCCCAGTTGCCCATCCCAAATGAGAGTTCTAGCAACGCAGTATGTCGATGAAGTTCAGCAACTGCCAGTAAATCGATGGATGTTTGATGTCCCTACAATATTGTTATCAAATGGATACCAGATACGATCCCACTAGGAAGGGCTATGGATGAGATATTTGCTCTGAGAGCTGTGGCTGCCAGCTAGGCAAAATATACCTTTACAAATGTCCCGTACGACGTCAAAATATGATTTTCAGGAAGGTTTACTTCTCCAAACTGTGGTCAGTGTGGTAGCAGTGAGAGCAAAGCAGAAGACAGAATTACGCCCTAAGAAACAGTTTTATAATCTTGAACGTTAACTTTGTTTCGATATGACGTTAATTTATCGTTCTGACTTTTAATCTCAATGTGCCTTTGCGGGGATATTTATTCGCACTCCTTCCTCCTTTCCACTCATTCTTCTCTTTTCTCCCTTACTACATCTCAAATATTTTCGCTTTCAAGTACAATCATTTTTTGAAATCTGCTCAAACCAGCTCTTTCTCTCATTGCAATTCAATCTACACTTCGAGCGACTCTTTGCTCGTAATACTTTTACCAGCTTCTTGGGGCCTTCTCTCATTACCAATAAGTCCAAGAGAGAATCTAGAAATCAAAACTACTTCAGAAGAAGTCCCACAGACTAAGTAACCTGAAAAGAAAAGGGAAAGCTCGCCTCAGCTCGCCCTAACTCGGTCACTATGGGTATGATCCTTCCCAGCTTTGAGATATATCTCGGATGTTATTAACCAAGTCCCCAATAGTAACCCCAGCCATGTGGCTTTTGTTATGGCCCATCATTTTCTGGGCAGCCGCTGTCGTGCTTGCCGCCTCATTATCTTATATCCGACGCAGGCTTGAAATGCCGCGTACAGAGTGTATTTTGAGCGTCATCTTTGCGCTTCTGAACTCTACTGCGATTACACTACTAGGCTACCAATGGGTGTCTTACGAGCTTGACTTCGATGAACTCAACAAGCAGTATCCCCATATCATCAATGTCCAGTGCATCGTTTCGCATGTTTTATTCTTCTCGTTCATCGGGCTTTGTATCACCTGTTGGGGTGGCTACCTCCTCGCAAAACGGACGCCCTCCAACCACAACCGCCACGTCGACAACAGCAGGCTTCAACTACTCTTCTGTGCTTTTGCTGTGGGCGGTGCTTGGATGATTACCTACCCTTCATCCCAAGCAAAAGACGGTCAAACTTATTTCGGAGATTTGTTCAAGACCGGAAAATATAAGGAGTTACAGGACACCCTTCAGAGTATCGCTAATCTCCATCTCGCCCTTATGATCCTCGCATGGCTTTTGTTTTACGCGGGCCTGTGCGCGTATGCTCGAGGGCTACATACATTACAATCCCACATATTGAACTACCTTTATAATCGCCCCTCTGGCTTCCAACACGAGGTGTCTGCGGCCGTTTATTCGCCAGATCCCCCTTCCAGATCTGAATTTGGCGATCTCGGAGCGGAATTTTTCAGCAACAGGACCCTTGTGGAACTGAAAGCATTTGATCAGCATCCCACGGTCCGACCGGACGCTACTGCCACACCTCATGCCCACCCAAGGCTGCCTCCTCAGGCGTTCTTAGGCGAGGAGAATCTGTCTCCAAGCCTAGTTTCCATTGACACCTTCGATGTAGAAGCGCCGCAGACAACTCCATGTTCGAGTGTATATCGTGCTTGAGATAGGGCAGTTGGTCAGCTACTTGGGCCGGGGGCAGCGCGTGGATGTATGACATGTGATATTTGTATGGGGAAATTTATTCAATTTTTGGTTTGACATAGCTTTGTATTTAACAACGATTTTCACTTTATACAAGCCTTTGCATAATTTATCGAATAATCAAAACAGCCTTCAGAAAATAATCTACAAGACAAATAAACAATAACACTAATGACGGAAGAACATCATGTAATCAACTCGAATAAAACCACATGAAGGCCTTCATTTAGCTAAATAACTCGTTGGCAAATCGAAAGCCAAAATACCAGATAACGTCAGGTAAGCTCTAGCTCTAGCTCTAGCCTTGTCAATTTTCCGTCGTTGTTTTGCTTTTTACCTATTTTGTGTTTTCCCTTTGAAAACATCCGATTCGAAGTGTGATCTGATATGTCAAGTTTAAAGACTGATAGCGTGTTTTGGGATAGATGCAAACAAGGACCTTCGCTATTAGGAACGAATGTGAGGATGAGCCTTGAACGCATTTCTTTCAGGGCCGCTATGATAGCGATTGTCATTCTGCAGGGTCAAAGTATTAGAGCACAGCAAATAAAAGTCACAATGAATGAGTTGGGAGAGAGGGGAATACTTTGCAGAAGACAAAGGTTTTCATAAATTCGAAATGACGTAAGTCAAGGCCAGATGTGTATCGCGTTATGTTCTTTGGATCTTCCACTTGAGAAAGCGGTCGTGTTGTGTGAGGTGGAATTAAATATTCTACTCAGAGTTGATGGTGAATGCATACCGAATCTTATGTTGGGTTTCATCGCCCGTGTTTAGTGGAATTGTTTGACTCCTGCTGGTCTCATTGAGGTGTAGATGGAAAGCTCGAGGGAACAGTTGCGCTCTCGATTCGTTCATATCCTCCAAAGCCTGAATGTGGCGCATTAATATCCCTTAGATTAAACGTGAAAAGACACGTAGGCTCTTTAAGTTAATAATAAAATATGAGTCCTGCCCTTCAAGGTCGCTCCAAATTTAATACACATGACTGGCATTCGGTTGGTAGTCAAATAGGGGGGTACAACATCCCGCGAACGCTCATGCGGCACGAAATGACTGCAGGGCAAAGTAGCTACCGATTAAAATGAGGCTAGTGCTCAAAAGTAGTCCATTTCCTTCCCAAGTGAGCCCTAGATAGGCTGCTACACCCACGACGACCTCCTTGCGCCTCGCAGTAAGTCTTTTACTCTCCCAATTCGGGTCAATGTCAAAGGGAGGTAAAAAGATGGCAGGCGGAAGCACAGGCTTTAGAGGCACGGAGGCGGAAAGAGCAACAGCACGGTGGTCTGAAGTTTGAAATATCGGCAATGCATCGTATCCTTGAACCTCAAAGCCGCCCTGCCCCGTCGATGGGGGTGAAGAAAAGTTTCGATAGAGCACTCGGTCGCACCAACTCGGCCAGCGCTTCTTCGCCCATGTCCATGTTCCAGGTTGATGTTCAGGAGTAGTCTGATGTGTTGAAGAAGAGAATTTATACGTGGGCATAAACGTGATAGGCGCTTCAGATAAATCTTGCAGCGTTTTCTGCGCCCGGAGCTCCTGGGTTAATTGATCTTTTGCGAGTAAATGTGAGTAGTGACGATGGCTGCTAATATCTTCCGTCGGCAGGGGGAACTTCTTGTGATCTTGTGGCCCTGGGCGGACCGATGACGTCCGATAATTCAAGTCTCCAGCGACAAATAGATACGATTTGGGTGAGTATAGACCAGAATCCCCGTCTCTATCCGACCATTCAGTTTGCAATAGCGGAACATCTTCTTCATTTCCTCCATCACGAGTTTGGGTACTTTCACCACTATTGCCCACCTTCGAAAATACAAGCTTTTGGGCGATGTTTTTCCAGTCTTCATTCCTCCTCTCTACAGCCCACTCGTTCGGGGCAAGGTGCGCAGCAACAAAAGTTAGGTCAACTGTGCCTTCTTGAATTTGGTAGCCAATCCGAGCCCCAGCAGCTCCTTTATTCCCCACTTCTTGAACTCCAACGCCAACCTCTGCTGTTTCAATCCAGGCAATATTCTCAGCGACATCTCCACGAACAAAAACCATTACTGCAGTCATTCCAACATTTTTTTTAATGATATTTTCGTAATGCTGGTCCCCCGCTGCAATATTCACTGAGCGACAAAAGGCGTTAAAGTACGGGTCCAGGAACGAGCCTCCAAGGAATGCATAGGCGATAGGAGCAATTTCCTGCAGCGACAAGACTAGAATCTCGGGCAGATCGGCGGACTGAGGTCCTGATTTGGGGAGGACATCAAAAAGGTGAGATGCGAAGGAATCCTGCTGGATCACATTCCGAGCGCAATTGAAGGTGAGGACGTAAACCCCCAGCCATGCCATCCTAATCGGCGCTACCAGGGTTGGGAGGCAACCCGATCCGAGTTGTCTTTAAGAGCTTTCGAAGCGTTGTTGACAGCTTCAGTCGGGGAGGTTGGCTGAGCTGAGATGTCTGCGGATTGCTGCCTGCCCGGTTCGTCAGTCACGTGGTTAAACCAGCAGTCGAGAAAACAGCGAAATCTCGCTTTTGTACGGAATACTGCCGTCTTCAAGTTATATCCGTCAGATTCATGCATGAGTACTCCATGGAGTAGCCCGAAAGCTGGGAGCTTTTTTCTGCGAAACTTGATACTATATAGTAATAGTGTGTATTTACACCTTCACTCCGAGGATTTGCTCACAAACCCACATTGCTGTGAGGGTATGCAAGCTTAGACCCTGTTCCTCAGTTTGGTTGCCAGATTTGCCGTTCTCCCCTTCTTCACTCAGTTCTCCCAAGGCTTGAAAAACAACAACCTGGTCTCTCATGTATGTGTCTAAACAACCTTTAGGCCCATTCCCTGGAACATCCTTCAGCGCTGTGTCACTCATGGCAGGAAACTCTCTCATAACACCAGCTACACAATCATTTACCATCCCCTGAAGCACGGCCCCCATATTTTGCTCGGATCTGGTATCGCGGCAGTTTTTATTCTTTTCTTTGGATCGATAATCAGAATACAACTGCCCCCCGCCAAGCCTGAAACCAGTTGATGTGTGGGCGACAAGAAGAATATAGATATGCAAGGGATCGTCTGTTGGCTCCGTGGTGTGTATCTTCACAATAGGAGTTTCCCATGGTGGTGATGGTTGCCGGGTAGCTCTGGGATTATTATCAGAGAACACTCTCAGGGCTCGAGTGACCGATTTTATTGCAGTATCTTCTAGAAAAGCACGGATAGATTGAGCCTGACCTGGGGAGTCATATAACTCTCCGGCCCCGGAAGGAGAAGGCCCCGGTACTTCGAGTTCTTCCACATCAAGTTCGGGATCAAGGAGAGTGGTTCGCTTATAATAATTGTTCTCAAATTGCTTCGTGCCCCGTTGCCCATACTTTGCCTTCGTGCGCGTCCGCTGATGCGCCTGTTTGGAATGTTTGGAATGTTTGAATGGTGCAGCTTGGTGAAGAGTGGTATCGGGTGCCAGGACTGTGATATCGACACAGGTTATATATCCAGGGTCCAGATTTTCCAGCCTGATGCGGGGGAATCTAGGGGGGGGGATAGTAGAAAGGTCTTTTTGTTTCGAGGTGTCGGATTCGGGATTTTTAGTAGCCTTCCCCTGCTTTAAGTCATATTGGAAAGCTTCTTTCGTATCAGATGGTCCCGCCATACCTTCTCTCACTTCTGCGATAGGAAGTGGCTCGATTTCAAATGATACCGAGCCAATCTGCACTGCCCCGGTGCTCCAACCGCGACGGTTTAATTTGACAGAGAGCCTTGGTAGGCCCAGCTTTGCGAAATTGGGGATAAGCACCTGATAGACGTAATCGAATGACGGAGAGAATGATATATTTGTACCACCGGTGATTTTCAGCCTGATAACTTGGCTAGCAGAACTACCACCCGCGGTTTCGCCTTTGCTATGCAAACCTGCCCCTGCGTACACGAGGTATGGATATAACGCCTGAAAGATGAGAAATATAGAACCAGGGGTTGTAAGGCAGATGTTGTATTCGGATTGGATTGGCGATGCCAGGGGGAGGGGATACAACGACGACTTCCTCTGTAGCGCAGATAGTAATTCATCCTCTCCCATTCCAGAACTTGGTAATCCATCTTCTCCAGTATCTCTAGGGTAGAATGTAATTTCAGAAGATCCCACGGTAGCTCCATCAATGCGCCCACGACACACTTCAGCGAGGAACTGTATAGCGGCGGTATGCGACCGCCTTAAGCCCTTTGGTCCGTTCCTCTTCCCCCGTATGTTGTTGATCGTCACTGGTCTTCCCGTCAATGCAGAGAGAGCAACCGCATTTCGCACCAGCTGGCCACCTCCTTCTAAGGCGCTGCCATCCAAATATAACATTTTTGAACCCTATATCCTGCTCGGCTTGGATTCAACCTTGCAAAGGGGCTTTGTCTTTCGGTTTGAAGTCACTGAGCAGCTTTACCAGCGGCTTGGAGGATATTATAGACAAGTCACCCAAGGATCTATTTCCCTTTGTGCCTAATTCCTGTACGCTAGGAAGGATATGGATAGTTTGGCAAGGCTGCGTCTCCGCACCGGGCCAGGCTGTTGGGCCCGGAACTGGTTAGTTTGATGGTGAGTCAGAGCGACTCTGTGAGAATAAGACGTTGGTCATACTATCAATGTTTTCTACACTCTGCAATGTCCCATAACTTGTGCGGTGCTTCGTACGAAACCTCATATTTAATGTTTCTTTAAAATTAAAATTGCATGGTAAATTGATCGTTATATTCTTGTATTATGAAGTCATGCAATTACCATCTTGTCCATGAAGAAGAGAGCAGAATGAGAATGAAAAGTTGAAATATGTAGAACTTAGATTTCTGGAGACTGTTGTTTCCATGATTACTAGTATTTTATGCTAACATTGGCTATTTTTGTTGAACTAGTAATGATAGAGTAGTCACCTGCAGTTTAAATTAATCAGAGGGAGAGAGAAAATATAATAAATAATAAAGAAAATAAAACCAGTGATGCTCAATCCTCATCTTCATCAGAGAACATGCTGCCTCCTCCTTTTCGACGACTTTGACCAAGCAGAATGGGCTCGCCGCCCATCTAGTTGTCCGGAGCAGCCCGTGCAGCAAGGCGGGTTCTCATGATTTCGTGACAAAGCCCCCTCATGGTCCCCCAGCGTCGTCTTTTGTTGCTGTCCTTGTTGGACCATTGCCTCTCTTTGTCACCCAACATTGGGCCGCCCGCTGGTAAATATTATTGAGCATAATAATGAAAGTGCAAGAGAAAATCATGAAAACTGCGATGAAGAGAGCATATTTAACCCAAGTGAGGGTCACATATTTCAAGTACTCCGATGTATGGCCCAGTATTAGTAGCTATTTATTTCCAGAGCTCCAAATTTTTAAGTGATTTCATGTATCAGCTAAATTTGAGGGGCGCGAGAGTGGCCAGTTATATAATTCATTGCGGACACGACCCAATCAATAAATATCATCCCAAGGAAAGGGCAGCCGTCACTCGGTTCCCTCATACACAAGGCGCCCGAATGGTCCGTTCCGCCAGAGCGCGCCGTAGTATATAAGGTATGGTTTGGTGAAACGGAGGCGTTGACAGTACTGAGGAAGGTTATATCAGATGAAGCCACATCATTCCGTCTCCCGCAGAACATTACTGAAGTTCAAAGGCAAAAACATTTCCCGTTTTGGACCTCAACCGTCAACACTTTCCCCTTTTCAAGCGTCGCTCGTTGCCATCATACACAAGGTTTCCTTCCTCATCAATCCTTGAAATTTCCCAACGCTCATGCTTCATTGGTGTCTTTCCTATTCCCAGATGCTGGACTTCCCACCCCTGTGTTACTAGCACGTCTGCAATCATCCGTCGATGGCATCGCCACCAGACCGTCTCGCTGCACATAATTGCTAGATAACCTTTTCTAGAAACTTGTAAATTCTCTGCTAGGCTCTTTAGCTCGGCTAAACCATATTTGAAGGATGACGTGCACATGTAGCCTGCGTAATTTCGGAATGCGGCGACGTGGATTGTGGTATGTCGCTCAATGTTGGGCTGTTTTGCATTACGACGACCACCGAGTGAAAGCCCAGACCATATGTAGTTGATCCGGGCACTATGTAATTCTGTAGACCGTTGGAGGGTGTCATGATTAAATTGAGGATTTGTGAATGATCTTGGAGTAGAGCGGATGTCTACAAGGTGAGTGACTTGGGCGGATTGGAGGAGCTCTATAAGCTCAAGCAAGGTACGCGTCCCGTGGCCGATTGTGAAAATTGGCGGGTGGCATTTTGCCGACTGGGATGATTGCTGAGAAGCATGACGTTGTTGTAGAGATTGGAGTCTGGTGCTGCGGCGCACTTTGAACCCCATGCTTTGTTCGGCCATATTGGCGACATGTCTCACTTTTGCAGGAGAGCCTGTGGGCTTCTTTGGATTCCTAACCATAGTATTCACTGGTTGGAATACCATTTGTAAAGGTCAATGATAGTGTAGTGCGAAGGCCCAAGATGACAAACATATGGAGATAGCACACCCACCCTTATTCTCCAGCAGCTAGATCCCTATAAATAAAGTATTCGTAATTCCTGAATACCGTAAGAGTAGGGCAAAAGGGATGAAATGGTTTTGTTACAGATTGTTAAAACATACTACTAGTACTACATTGGGTCATACCTCGGCCAGCCGATGACATCAGTGTAGGATAGGCGGCAACTAGGAAACTTGTGATCTGTTAGATCTAATTGCCAGGAGGCTTTTTATTCATCATTGGGTATTCCATAAAGCTGTCGAACATAGTAAGTAGTAGTAGCCTTCAACGGCTAGTTTGCCGAACTTTCCAGTGTATCACCCTTGTACGGAGTATACATACTACATACTGTAGTATGCAAAAGAAACCAGATGCATTTTCTGTTGCTCTCAAAAGAGAGGGAGGCCGCTAAGATGGATTGGGTTAGTTGCCGAGCGCCCCGGCCCGGCTGTGGATCGTAGCGGATGAACGTTGTTAATTGTGCCCAAGCGCTGGTAACATAATCGCAGATCCATGGGGTTGGAAAAGTCTTCATGACAGCTTGAAGGCATTGGGGCCTGTCTTACTCTGATGTTGTACAGATAATCTTTGTCAGAATATTGTTGTGAACATCTAGGGTTTATCATCATTTTGTTATTCGGTCCCAAATCAATTAGTACCTCTACGCTGGCTGGCCTTTCATTGTCATTCTCGGGGGAAAGGTATTAGTAGTATCGGGAATAACCCGTTGTGTTGTCCGTATGTATAATCTCTTGATTGATTAACTATCTATCTAACTAGCCAGCTATGTGAAATGTAAGAATATATATGACTTTCTCGCAGCGTAAGAGCCGAGGAAGTAATAATGCGTGAAATTGCGTGGTTAGAGAGCGGATATGCGTGGTTGACTGATATGCGGGGTTTAGCCGATTTGCAGCTGTAATGCTTAGGATGCTACGGACCATCCATCTCAGCGAGTTCCAACAGGTAGTAGTATGCATGTAGTGGACATGTATTCTTCTGTCTGAATAATACCAACTCACTTGTCATAATTTCTTGCATCTTTTGAAAGACAAGCTTTGCTCCTTGCCCAAATCTACTGGCCAAAACGCCCGCATTTGGAATTTCTATCTACTCGTGCTGCCATTTGGCCTACCTGCCTAGTTGCTTTTGGAACTTGAAGACAGTCATAGTGCGGACCCAGGAACAAATTGTTCCATCCGCTAACTATGACCATATGTTAGTCCAAAAGACCGGATAGCTTTTATCGAGGTCTATCTGATAAACGTAATCATTTTCTATGGATCGGTCTCCTTCCTCTGGCCTCATTTTTGTCCTGCTACTCCTCACCAAGTTTCTTGTTTATACCTCCCCACCTTCTCCATATCCATCAAATACTTCTCCGCCTCCTCTCGACTGTACCCCCTCCCTTCACCGTAGTCGCTTTCACACTTCCCAAACTCCTGAAACCCTTCAATGAGCGCCTCCCTAATAGCCTGAGGCATTTTACCAGACGACCCACATATGTAGACTGTGCCACCCAAATCATGCAATATTCTAAAGAACAACCCAGCTTGCTCGCGGATTCGGTCCTGGACGTATACTTTTTGTTTCTGGTCTCTTGAAAACGCCGTCAATACGGTGAGATCAAGCACCTTTTTCAATTCCTCCCATTCCTCTTCGAAGAAGAAGTCTGCTCTCCTATTCCGCCCGCCGTACAACAAGATAATGGGCCCCAAAGGCACAGGCTCGTTAGGGCCATGCTTTTGTCGAAAGGTTGTCGCCATGGCGGCTTTTTCCCATAACATTGAGCGCAGTGGTGCAACCCCTGTGCCAGGCCCAATCAGTACTGTAGGCTCCAATAGCTGTCTCATTGAAGAATTGAGTCCACCCTTTTGTACTTGCACCTTTAGCGTGCTACCAGGTCGAAGCACTGCGAGGTAGCGGGTGCATACGCCCTCACGCGTCTTCTTGATTACTGTTTGGTACTTGACGATGGCGACGAGGAGGTCAAAACGAGTTCCAGCACCCGTAGCATGGCGACCGGGTAGGCTTTCGGGAGTTTTCAGATTCCCACCGCTAGCAAGGCTGAATTGGCGTCCGCGGAGGACGGGGAATACGGTACAAACGAGGTGCCAAGGGATCTTCACAGATTCAAATTCGTGCAGAACTTCGAGGATTGATCGACGGGGTCGCGAGGTGTAGTCGTAAAACTCGTCTATATATTCTGGGTTGGTAAATTCCAGTAGCCGATCTCTATGCATGGCGTCATCACTGAAGTGGGCAATGTGAGAAAAGAAGGACCGTCGTGGTATTGCCATTATGTCTAAATAGTCCGTGAGTAGGTTTCTGAGGGTGAAGCCAGGTGAATTCAAAAGAAATGGGATCTCAGGGGAGGATGTGTTAGAGGCTGAAACATGTTGAACGTTGGGGACAAAACATAGGGGCGTGTCGGCGTCTTTTTCCCAGCCCATAATAGAGATTAGTGAGTTTACATCGGCGGCGAAATTTCGTGGGGTTATGTGGAGGATATCCCCTGGCACATATCGAATGGACTCGGGAATCGTTAGGATAAGGTGGCGGACATCTTGCCAGTGGGTTTGTGGTGTGAGTCGATTATTCGCCGCTAGTGTCGCAGTCACTGTGTTCGGGATGGGTCGTGGGTCTTGAGAAAAGTACGAAGGGTCTCTAGCATCTTCTAGTTGTTCTTTAGACCCCGCGCCAGGATATCGATTCGTGCCTTCCATTGAACTCGGGTCCCGGTGCTTGAGCACCCATTTCGGTGGTAACTGGACGTCATCTGGGATGGGGTGTTGGCCAGGGGCAAGAGGAAATTTGTCCAGTAGATGCTTTCGTAGGTCTAGCGACCACGGAACGAAGGTCCCCTCGAGGCTAATATCACCCGTTAGTAGGGGGAAGCCGAAGTTAACGGTCAATCATGGAATGTGTACCCCTCCGGATGTTGTTCATCTGCTTCGCCGCATGGGTACAGTTCGTATGCACCAAGCTGCAGTAATCTCTTGTAAAGTTTCCGAGACGCCCAGTTAAACCTGAGCCGCCGCACCAGAACAATCAGTATATTGATACACATACACTGAGCAAATTGAGACCGTACTTTGGGTATGAACTATCCCCCAAACCAAACAGGGCAAACTTCACACCACGGAGGAACGTTGGTGGAAGCTTCTTTAACAGCAATGACTTCCAGAAAACGCGAGCGTTGGCAGGGAAATCTCCCTGTCCAGTCGTCGAGACTGCGAATATCACCACATCATATTCGTTAAGAGATTCCTGCATTAAAAGGTGAGCCTCAAATCCACTAAATTCCGAAATGCACTCTTATTTTATCGCACCGCTTTAATGGCATTCAGTTCGCAAACGCGGGTCGAGAAGTGCAACCTCTCCGTGAGGCGCCCAAGTTCATCAGCAACGTCTTGAGAATTCCCAGTTTCTGAACCGTACAGAATTATAGAGGTTTTAGCGGATGCATGTTCCGAGATACGGGAGTTGGCGCTAGCCATCGAATCTGCATCGCGGGGTTGATCTGATACTGGGATTCGATTTGTGGCTGGATTAATTCAAAGATGGGAAGAAAATTGTTTAGCTTAAAGTGCTATGAGGTCATCGCCAGACAGTTTATTTCAACCGATACCGAACCGCGAAATTCAACATAAAAAAACACCACTCTTCTTCATTTAGTTTTTAACTACTCCGTACATGTAATTATTTAATTTTCGGGCCAAAAATGCAAAATGTGAGAAGTATACTCCGCATGTAGTCTGAGGTCCGAGGCGGATCATTCAATTTCTACTCCGTACTACATAGCACAGGATTTACCTGCCTGTATATCATTGACGATTACCTAGGTGTTGGAACTCGCCGAGATGGATGGTCCGTAACATGCGGGCTATAATCGGTCAATCACACATATTCGCCCATTTATCATGCAATTTTGCTTATTATTAGTTCCTTGGCTCGCACAATGCGAGAAAATCATATATATATTTCGTATAGCTATTAGTTAGATAGATCTTGAAGTAATCAAGGAGAATAGCTTATATGGCAATATAACGAATCATTATTTCTGATACTAGGCCGCTGGCCGCTGAAGAAAAAGCAGTTTTGGTAGTCCCAAATATATTCGAGAAGAGTTTCCGCTAGCATCAGTTGTAATAGTTAGATCGAAATAGTCACTACGCTATGACAAGTAACTATATCTAGGAGGCACTATTTTACATATTGAAAAAATCGAAAATGAATTATGATTGAGCCCTGGCGCATCCCATCCCAGATAAAACATGCCACACGCACCATGATAACAATAAATCCCACGAAACGCGAAAAAAATAGGGTATCAAAAATAGCAATGGGGAAAGAGAAATAGAGCTATAGGAGTTCGTCATCCATGGCCAAAAAATGGGGGTTGTTAATACGTATCGTTATCGCCCTCCCCTCCGCCGCCATCATATCCATCACCATCATCATCCCCACCATCGAAATATTGTTCCGCGTTATAATCCCCGCCCATATCCTCCTCATCATCCTCGAAATCATCGTCTACAATTTCATCCTCGCCCTCATCTTCATCCTCATCCAACAAATCCTCATCCTCCCCTCCCGCCCTCCGTTTCCGTTTCTCACCTGTTTCGGATCCTTCTTCATCCTCGTCACCACCAGCTTCTCTTCTCTTCCGAGACGGGCCGACCTCCTCCTCCTCATCTTCCTCTTCATCTTCGAATCCGCGCTTCTGTTCCCCGCGCAGGAGCGCACCAAATCCGTTGGCGCCGGCAGTTTGTAAACCGACGTATTTGGGGTCCAGGGTCGACCAGAGCTCTTTCGGGAAAAAGTTCATAACTGTAAAAGCAAAGACACGATACAAAGGGACTTGCATCAGCCCGTGTAGAAATCGAAACAAAAGTAAGACTGAAACAAAGGGGCTGAAGGGGAAAAATCAAAAAAATTTAACAAAAGGTACACGTACCATACGGCCTTCCCGAAAGTTTCGGCAATGTCCTAGTTTTCTTCAAATACCTTTGCCCATACGTCGCCATTCCCTGAAATGGATCGAATTGCGCCTTTCGAGCAGCCATTGCCCCTCCCCTTTGTGACGAAGGCGGAGCGCTCAACACTGTATAATAGGGTCCATCGTGTATCGTCTCTCGTAACCGCCGATAATAGTCGACCTGGGTGCGCTCCTCCTCTTTAAGAACCCTCGCGACGGGTACGGAGTATTTCTGGAAAGAGGGTAAGTAATTTACTTCATTTTAGCCAGTAAAAGTCTAGGTTGAAAAATAAGGGAAAGAAAGAAATAATGAAAAAATAATGAAAAAAAGGCTTCTAGCAACGAGTAGGCTGAGAAGAGTGAAAAAGGAAAACGATAGAGATTGATTCATTATTACTCACTGGAAACAATGGTGTAGGTGCGGTATCTGGCTCTCTCCCGCCTTCTGTTTCCCACGAGAACTCAGCACCGGGCAGCTTTTTGCCTCGGTTTGCGCCGAAGCGTGACATATTTTCTTCCCCCCTTCCTTATGGTATCCCGATTTCTGCTGTCTTTTCTCTCTGGTATCCCTTCACGGAGGTATAAAACGATATTGTTGACGAAGCGGCAGAAGGTCCTAAAGAAACGATTTCAACAAGCGATGGATGGAATTTGTCCCACAAGGGCAATCTTAAAGTTCCCAAGGGGGCGGGTTATGAGGCGAAGTATGTGATATTTATTTTCTCTGGAACACGGTCGTAGTTAAACTGCTTCGACAGATGGTTTTCATCTTAAGCTCCTCTTAAACCAAAAGCAGGGTGGGTCACGTCCGAAAATAAATATATTGCCGAATTTGACCGCTTTCGAACCCGCCCAATGGTATTTTTAGTATCGCAATGACGAAAGTATGTATGTACAGTTACATACCTACGGAGTACTCGTACTAAGGTTTAACGGAGTGGTAAAGTACGGAGTGGTACTACTATTAAATGTTTCGTTTTGTTGTGCTATCACATAGAGAGTACTAGTACTACTCCGTACTAACTACCTGACTGGATCCTGTAACTTACACCAGTTAATGACAAGTTGATTGTTATAAACAAAGGGTCATTCTTAGGCAAGGTAAAAATCACTTTGCTGAATACTACTGGATCATTTGCAGAACCAAAACATTAGTATTGGGTGCTAGTACTACCTACCCTCCTTGTACAGTACATGCTTGGCTTCTGGGAGAGCTCGGTGCAGGCGGGTAGGTACCCGAAAATTGGACATAAATCAATGTTACGATATACTACGACACTGAGTAAATCCATCACAATTCCAGCGCATCTACCCGGCTGCCAACTTGGTTAGGCGGACCCCATGGGCCCTCTGCAACGCGCCTATTAAGTGTTCGGATGATCTCATCAAACCCCTCAAAACCCCCATCGACCTTCTTCACTTCCGTCTGCAGCGCAACAAGAGCATCGAACTTGGCTGTTGCGATTCTCCATACAGCACTTTCCGTGTCCCCAGCCCCACCACCGACAAAGTTAGCATATGTCTGGGGGGCTTTGAAAAGGTATGGAAGGACTTCTGTTAAGGCGGGAGGGACGAAGAGTGCCCATAAGCCAGACGCAGGGAGCCTGCCTTGTGTTGATGGGCCAAGCTGGGAAACCTGATCTTCGGTGGGTAAGCCGAATCGACGGTTAGTCAGGGTGGCTGAGCTACTATTATTTGGCGGAATCACAACCCAATTTGCTGTCAGTACCGATTTTATGAAAGCGATGGCTGCAAGGGCTGTGTCTTTCATGGCAAGAATATCAGCTGCTGCAACAACGTTTACCCATAGGTCTGGATGATCATTCAAATATCGAAGGTATAGGATACGGGAAGCCGCGGCTTCTGCTCGGGGGCTTGTTGGGTTTTGATCAAGGGGTTCTAAGAACCCATTGGAGGCGTCATCTAGCGTTGGCGGTCCTTTAAATATTCGACCAAGAGCATGCAGCACATGATTGTTTACAGGCTTAGAAGGTATCGATTGTACCGGGTTAATCCATCTGTTCCCTGCCTCCACGAGCATTACTCGGGGCAATGAAGCAAGAATGTCAAGATCGCCAGTCGGAACTGGACCGTGTGCCCATTTAACGGGTTCGAGGTCTAACGCTTCCGATATCCGCGAAAGAATCTTATCCAGAAAATCTTGCGGCTGCTGGAGTAGATGATTTGGGTATAGGATTGCATACTGAGAAATATAGCCCATGACAGGACCAGAGAGGATTGGTGCGAATGCAGGGTCAAGGATCGAGGGATCCAAATAGTAGTTCATTATCTTTGCGTGGAGGCCACACGAGGTAAGGTATTCGAGTGAAGGTGAAGAAAATAGGGGGTATGAATGACTTTGGACTCTAGCACGTTGACGGAGGCCCGGAGCTCCAATTCGAAGAAGCTCTCGGAGAAAATGGATATGTGTCATGTGCAATAGTATATCATCTGGATCGACCATTTGGGATGCCGCAAAGCTCAATAAACTGGAGCTTCGGAATTTAGATTCGATGTCAGGGAAATGCGATGCGGCGATTGCATGCCAATCCAAGGATCCAGCTTTAATAACTAGATCCATTAGTCTGCCTTGAGCTACCGACTTGTCTCGTCTGCTGATACGTCCTGGAGGTTCTGTGCTGTCATTGCTGCAGATGGAAAAGAGCCGTTCATAAACGTCTCTATCATTGAATATTCTCCTCCACATCAGTCCCTGGCCTCCTATTTTAATTTTCTTTTCCCCATCTACTAAGGCATCGCTTTCGCAATCGTGAACATAGTCAACTTCTAGGAGAGCCCATAAAACATCAAAAGCGGATTGCGAAACCGCCGTTTCTGAGATCGTCAGCCATAGTTCGACTAGAGCGATCACGAGAGCCGGGTTTCCAGAGATAATCGCTGCATCAGCGCTCGAACTGCTGGCCTTTTTTAGAAGAGATAGAGTGAGGAGATTGACTGGCGGAGATGGTGCCTTTATGCCAGCAAGTAAATTTAGGGGTGGGTCGATGGATTGGAGTTCGGTGAACGTAAGGTAAGAAGCTGCTTTGGTGGCTAGTCTTGTTAAAGGAGATGGGTCTTCTTGCAATATAGGGAGAGCTTGTGAAACTTGAGTGAGAATAGTAGAGAAAACACTCTGGTTGGTATGGTATACGAGTTCAGCTGTGAGCTTGTCCAGGACAGCAACCTGTAGTGGGGTGGACGGATCTTGGATGACCTGATCCAGGTGGTCCTTCACAGCGTTAAAAGAAGGAGGAGTCTCCATGGCTTCCCCTTTCACCCCTAGACACGACACAAAGTCATCCAAGACAACCCTAGGTTGTTGGCCTTACAAATGGTCCTCTGTAACAAATTGTTCTGGTGTTTGTCCCCGGCTCTCCTGGATGTGGAGTCCGATTGATCTGATGATCTGGGCCGAAAGGTTACCCCACATGCAAACAGAGCAAATAGAGCAAACGCAACAAATATGGAACCTTGGCTGGAGATTCATATACAAACATCCATCTCCACGTACTAATTGTATTGCAGAAACAGCCGCTGCTTATGAACTGAGCATAACCCAGAACTACGTAGTAGATTTTTTTACTCTTTTTAAAATCGGAGGGCTAGTCGCCAAGGGCTTCCAAACTATGGCCAATCCCCTAATTTCCCTGAAATCATCCGACTCAGGCCTCCAAATCCTACTCCACCCACTCGTCCTCCTCAATATATCAGATCACGTCACCAGGCACATTGCAAGGCAACAAAGGGGGCCAATTGTCGGGGCACTAATAGGGCAGCAAAAGGGTCGGACTATTAGCCTCGAGCATGTATTTGAATGCAATGTCCAAACCACCTCAAACGGAGAGATTACTCTACACGAGTCCTGGTTTGAAGAAAGACTACAACAATGTGCGGCCCTACTCCACTCCTAGCCCTTTTGTCAGCAAGTGTTACTAACTCGTTTGCCTTCCACTGTAGTTAGAGATGTACATAAAGTACCTCCCTTAGACCTTGTTGGATGGTTCACCCTCACCCCACCCACAGGACCAACTGCAGCCCAGTTACCGATTCACCAACACATACTCCAGAAGTATAACGAAACAGCAGTGCTGCTTGCGTTTGATCCTTCTGGGCTTGAGAGTAACACTTCTCACACTACAGGAAAATTTCCTCTCACCATTTATGAGTCCACATACGAAGAAGACAGCCATGGGGCTGATGCAGATAAATCCATGCAGGTGGATGGACAGCAGCCGAAACTGGCGCTTCGGTTCCGAGAACTGCCGTATTCTATCGAGACTGGGGAGGCAGAAATGATCAGCGTTGATTTTGTTGCCAGAGGGGGAGGCAATGCCACTGCTATCCAGGCGAAGGATGTCACTCCAAAGCCCCAGACGTCCCGCAAGAAGAAACCTAGTGCCAGCGAGAAAGGAAAAGATACCGGGGAAAGCCCGGGAAACCCTCCTGTTGCGGGTGAAGTTTCCGCACTTTGTAAGGAAGACGAGGACCGTAAGTCGATGACCAAGGTATACTGAGCAAAATACCCATGAATACGAATTAATCTCTCATTTAAATAGTAATCGCCAATCTCAATACCCGTCTCACTGCGGTTAAAACCCTCGAGTCACGCCTGCGCCTCATAAAGGGCTATCTCTCCAGTATTTCTTCCCAACAACTAGACAACCAAATACAAACCGCATCTACCTCCTCCCCGCAGATCTCCCACGCACTTCTGCGCAACATTCACTCCTTAATATCCCACCTATCGCTCCTCACTCCTCAACAATCAGATACATTCTCCACCGAATCTCTTGCGCAAGCCAACGATGTTGCTTTGGTAGCATTACTCGGCCAATTAGGCCAGAGCGTACAAGGTATGCGCGAGCTGGGCAAAAAGTTCGCCATAGTTGATACTGCGCGACAATATACTGAATCGAAGAAGGCACTGGGTGGCATGCATACGAGGATGGATGATGGGTTATATCTTCGATAGGCGATTGGTTGAAAACGGTTCTACTTCAGTGAGAAGAAGCCGGGCCGGGTGCGTACAGGTACTGTTACAACGGATGCTTTCATATGCTGCTTAATGATGCTGGGGAAGTTCATTTCCAATTTCCGTTTTGGACTTTCCTTTGACAAACCCCACCCCAGCAAAACCTTCCTCGAGGATATTGATTACGGGCCGTTTAACGATATACACATTTATCTTTTGAAGAAATATCAGTCATTTGACGCTGCCTTTTGCATGACTTCTTACGTATATCAAGTATTGGTTGAAGCGAGACGCTCGATCAAATATTGATTGGTGTTTAAGAAAAGTTTTAACCTCAGTTGGAATAAACGCGTTTGCCCCTTCCATTTAGCCCCTTCCATTTTCGTCCAGCCTAAACCGGGAAAAGAGAAAATTGAAAAACAGATGACGACCAAAATGCACAAATTAAACTCCTTGGTGCAGCAGAAAATATAGAACTCAAATCCCGCGCACAAGCCGCCTAAAGTATGTTGTTCATGCTGAGACTCGTCGATCAAAGAACGGCCGGATTGGGACAAGTGACCAGTGCCAAAAGAAAAAAATAAGATAAAAAATAAAATGAAAGGAAAGGAAATAAAGCTAATACACGAGGGAAGCAAAGAGCCTTGTACAAATGTGAAGCGACGGTATAAAAGAATGAGGGTACCTTTTTTTTTATGTGCGGGGAGAAATATACGGAAAAAAATGAAGAAAACACAGGTTATCAAACTACCAATGTCCATGTACCTTTGACCCAAACCAAACCATATCTAGCTGCAGTCGAATGAGGCAGACGTAAGAGATTTCAAAACTTGCGGGAAACTGGACAAGAAACTTAAGAAAGGAAGAAGTAAAATATAAAATAAACCTCATGAATGGAAACAAGTAGGAGTATAGGCAGGGATGGAGATGATTGGATGGTGCGGATCCAATCCATTATCTTTGCTCGAAAACCATTTTTCCAACCACCTATCGCCGCCAACTATCTCTAAACTCTCCACGGTCTCTGAACCGGGCACCCCTGCCACCTCTCCGTCGTCCACGACTTCCATATTCCGGACCTCTGTCCACGAAAAAATCAGCGTCTTCAAAGGTGTACTTGCGCATCTCATCACCGCCTCTTCGAGGTTTAGATCCAGCACGGTGTAGGCCAGCAAATCGATCAAGCCGCCTCTCCGATATCTCTGGATTGACAGGCTGATAGTACAGTTTCGGCTTCGCAGCGGTGGAGAGAAATCTGTCATCAAGGGCCTTGAAACTTTCACCTTCGTACCGCGCAGGCGCGGCTGGGGGTGCAGCAGGTTGGCTTTCTCGACGCATGGGACCGTGCGTTGCGCGGGGACCCAAGGGCGGTTCCCGACCTAGGTTTTGATTGGGATCGCGATTATTGCGCATTGGGATTTGATTTGTGGGACCGGCTTCCTGGAGAGAAGCTGTAACACCCTGATCTGTTTCATCGTACATCACTTCCCAGCGTGGTGCTGCTCCCCTCGCACCACTCCCAGACTCCTGCTCAACCGCAATCCATTCTTTGACTTTGTCTTCCGGGACAAAATCTACCCAGAGCGGCTTCCGCGTTCGCTCGTCGGGCCAAATCGTTCCATGAAGTGAGGAACGCACCCTAGAAGCTGCAGAAACATTCGTAAATGTAACAAAGGAATGTGTTTTAATGGAATCCAAAAAGAAATCGAGGATGATATCTGGGTCCACGGACGACGCTGGCGGGGTTGCAAGGGTCACAAGATGCTTTTTGAGGCTGGCTGGTTGTAAAGGTCTGATGAAATTCCGTATATACAAGGATGTGGTTGCTGGGTGAAGTGCAGGCGACACAACACGGTCTGCATCTTCTTCCCCAGCTAATCCTTTTGGTGAAAGGGAGAGTTCCCGGCCACCATTTGCGGCTGGAAACAAGCTTTTGAAACGTGCGTCACCGGATGTGTGCTTGCTGACGTGTGGCTCTTCTGGCTTCTCGGCTCCAGGTTCACCATGTGGTACTGAAGGGAGTTCAGTGGCCTGGTCAGCTTCTCTGTGTGCCTCCTGGACAGTACTAGGTTGGGGTTGAGGCGTGGGTTCCGGTTCATGGAGCCCTCTTTCAATCTTTTCCATGCCCGTACCTTGCATTTCAGTGTCGTCAGGGGCGGCAGCATCTGGAATAGGAGCTGCGACACTCTCCTCCGACGGTACAATAGTTTCTCCCAGAACATCCTCTTTCAATACCACCCGCGGAAGTCCATTGTCAGCTCTAGCCCTCTTCAAAGCCGCAGTTTTAGGAGAAGGGGGTGGACTCTGGCTTCGCCGTTTTCTTTTCCTAGAATCATCTATAGACTCCTCTCTCGAGTCGATTTTCTCCTCAGGAGGTAATACGGTTGTAGATTCTGATTCCTGAGGGGTTGAGGAAACAGATGGAGTGGTCACGATCTTTACTGGCTCCTTCGCGACTTCCTGCGACTGTGTTGATTCGTACATCTTGGGTTCCTGAATTTTATCCATCGCTGGGGCGGAGTCCTGGGTAAATGCCGCTACTTGATCGATGTATTTGCTTTCTTCCTTATCTTTTCCAACGGCATCCTCAATCGGACCACGCGACAGTGATTCAGGTACCTCTGCGACAAGTGGTTCTTTCAATTCAGCTGAGCTAGGGCCCGGTTCCGGCGCACTGGGCAGCTTTTGGTCGCTGGCGCTCACATGTTGGTTTAATTGTTCAGGCACTTCCGGCGCGTGTTGTTCGGGGATATTGCTTGGTGCAGGAGCTTCTGCGGGAGCTTCAGGTTGCGCTTCAGAGTCTGCTTGGAGTAGTCGATCAATGAAATTCTGCTTAACCCGGAGACCGGTCTGAGGAATGCCGCGTCGTTTTAGCTCGGCCTTCAAATCGGTCACCTTCCAGCTTGAATAGTCTGTCATCGTGAAGAGTTGCGGAGAGGAGGTAGTGTTGAAATTGCATGGAATTAAAATATGCGTAACGTTGTCGCATGATAATAAATCGAACAATAACAGATTAACGGACCATGGCTGGTAACTGTAAGTGTCGAGTATCGAGCGCGTGTTGTTGTAATCAGGCTTGCTGTTTGACGATGATGGCGAGACGAAGAAATCTGGGCCCGGGGAAACTTACTGGAAAAGGCCAAGCGCAGGTTTTAGGATGACGTAATCAACAGGAGAGGCCCCAACCCCATGCTGGTCCCCAAATAGGGAAATAGCAGAAAAATGCTGGAAGTTTAACCGCATCTATTACTCTCACGGGCCAAACAAGGAGTAATGTTCAGGCGTGTTTTTTCCAGAATTTGTTCATTCAACGTACTATTAGGATATTTCATTCAATCTAATGCTCTAAGGGGGGGGATGATGATCACCAGAAACAATTAATTGCTGGTCGCCATCACCAGCCAGAGAACACCTTTGAAACGGACATCGAAATCCAGAAACATCAAGGGAGGAAATAAAAGAGACTGCGCTAACACTCGCGGACAGATGCTTTATTGGACAGAAAATTTCAAGGTCAAATCATTCCTTCAGTTCTACATGTGCAATCCAATCCCGGCAATCGTGCTGCAGCACGAAAAGTAGCCGTCATAGGAGGAGGGTACTCCGTGCTGTTATTGATCCCTCGATCCCTGGCTGATCTTCTATCCGAGGCGAATGAGCGGTTTCGGCTGCCTGGCAATTGCGCTTTCCTGTCATGCCCAGTCTCACAGAGATCGTGTTTTACGGACTGGAGGCTGTTGTTTCTGCATTGCCTATGCTCCATCCTATTAACCATGCGGTCGCTTTGTTGAATCTTTCAAGTTCAGTGATTTAACTGCGGAAGTTAGGAATTCGATCTTGCAGTTATTGTGATAGATAAAGAGGCTTTGTGCTTTGTGGGGCATATCGGAAAGGGAAAAAACAATTACCTTCATCCTTAATATCAGGTTCTTGACCTCCAAAGATCCGAACTAAAAGAAATGATACTAAGCGACATATGCTCGCAGAAATCAAACCGTCGAAATCCAGAACAAAAAATAATACGAAACACTTGCCCGCCAGCGGCTGCATGCACCTAATTTTGTTTTACTGATGAAAAATCAGAAATGTCGATGTGACAATGTCATGTGGTGGGGATATGCCATGGGGAAGTACGTACTCCTCAGAATAATGCTCAAATTCATCTTCTCCCGCTTCTGCCAATAGAGAAAACGATTCGGAAATAAAACCCTTGGGCCGTCGAAAGCTTGACCCTATATTGAGCATAAGAATCATTTATTATTTCTTCAGAGGGAGGCTGTCAATGCCAGGGAGGGACTCAAGCCGCGCGCCGCAACTGAGATCCTTGTCAAGTCTGGGCATTGTCGCCATGTATAGGTTGCTCTACGTACGTTCCTGCTTCGAAATAAGTCGCATCGGAGTAGTGAAGTCATCTATATCAGGTCTCGGTACTGCACCTGCAGTTGCTGGAGACGTTTGAGTTTGGGTCTGTCGTGACGATTGTGCCGGCGACAATACTAACGTTCAATATTTTGGCAGTCTCTGATATCTAATGATTAATCCCATGCTGTTGAAGCAAGAGAGACGAGAGTGGAGAATCGGGCACCCAGCCTGTCAGGTGGTACTCGGGCAAGACTACGAGAGAACCGCGCCTTTGGATACTGCATCTCCGATTCTGAGAGAGCGCGATGTTGAAATTATATGTTGGGTCGAGAATTGCAGGTACTGTGAGTATTTTTCTATGGACAAAGGGGGGGGCGGTGGGGGGGATCCTTTCTTACTCTTCTTTTCTTCCTGCACCTCCCCATTACACTTGAGTAAGTGAGATCCTCGGTCTTTGACCTTTTATCTCTTGGAATTTAAAAGCATACCGGCGACTTGCTGGGTTTATATGTAAAATCAAACTTATGGCTACCAGAGCGTCAATATCTGACCGCCCACCCCCCTTATTTCTCCGCCGGGGACTCTGAGAGGGATAAGAAAACCAGCAGCTCGTGAGCCGCACGGCAACAGCCGCCACAGTACCAAACGGCCTCAGGTCCTCCAGTGGGAATTTTAACACTGTTGGGATCTCGCATTTTCCGGAAGCATTCCGTGCGCTGATTCGGCGGGGGGTGGGCACGCATGATGATCATCACACCCAGGGTCTGGATGAACGCCGACATTCCAACCGAAGAGGGGAAAATATAGTGCAGACACCGAATCTACATTTTCTCAAAGCAACTCCTGGTTTCCTGCGCGTTTGAAAATGCCTGAGCCATCGTATTTTGTCACGCCAGGGGTCCCAGCAGAAGATGATTACTATATAGGGTTGATCCAAGCGACAATGCCATTTAGTTGATGTCGTTCCTGGTAGCTTTGAAGGTCCCAAGACTGGAATGCGGATTGTGGACGTTGATATGAATACCTTGGACATTTCCGAGAGGACCTACAGGGGTCAGAGCAGATCCTGGCTGGCATTATGCGGAACTTCGTCGTGATGCCATGAGTAAATGAAATATCCCTAACAACTACCAACCAAAAAAAATTCTGCATTCCAAATATCAGTTGCGATAGAGCTGGATTGGAAAGGCAGCTGAGAAATATTACAGTAGATGCTTATCTATCGTTACTGCAAATATTTATTACACCCAAATCTCCGCCGCATTGCAAAGTCTCCCTCTCCGAAAAGTAGGCTGTCTGGCACAAAAAATTTATCCAATCCAGGGAGTTTGTCTGCATTTTATTATGAAGCGGTGGTATACATGATATGGTGAACCATTATCAGGCTTCTATTGTCCTTTCGGTGTTTTCATGATCTCTCTAGCCAGCCCCCGCCCCTCCCCACCAAAACATTATTAGGGTGTCTGAAGGAAACGTTTTCACGACAAATATGCCAAATGGTACGACCTAGCGTGTCTATATATGCGCTGAAAATGGCACACAAGAGCTAGCTCCCTGCACTGGACAGTTCGTTCGTTCTCCAATTCGAAGAGAAGCGTTACGGGGTAAGATAGATACTAGATTGTTTGTCGAAGGCCTCTTATTCTTCGAGAAACTCCAAATTGAAAGTTGGTTGAATCCCCTTGAGCTCTCCGTTTTGAGGGACGTTGCATCAAGCAGCCAGCAGCCTCGAATTTAATTCCAGTATACAGAGGATATAGGACGTAGTAGTGGTATGGGACACCGGCGACCATCCAACATGCCAACAACTTCATTCAGTATTCCCTACCTTTGAAGGCCCGACTCAGTTCGTCCCTCTAATACGACTCCATACTTATACGCGGTATACGGAGTATAGCAGCCTGAATATTATGAAGTGGTATTTACTGGACCTGGTTAGGTTACTCCCTCGACATTCCCCTCCCCCCCCGGCTGCTGGTTAACTACTAACTACATACATACTACTTAGTTAACTCCAGCTAAATAACTTACCCAACAAACTGTCAGCTAATTACTGAGCTCAATCACCAGCAGTCAACACTGGAGGAAGAGGGACCTGGACGGAATCCCCCTCCGACCCCCACACAAAGCAAAAGCCACCCAATCCATCTCCAGACTCCAGAAGTCTCCCCAGGCTTCTAGACCCTTTTCAAGCTTTCTACTCCGTACAAAAAGCGATTGTTCATCACGCAACTTTTCGATTTCCCACGAATCGAATAATCTAAGTTGATCTCCTCTGCAGAGATTAATCTGCGCTAGTCGTATGTTTGCTTAGCGCATGCAGGGATAACTGCTAACTAGTTACACCGTACGGAGTAATATCGAGTACTACGGAGTACATATTACTACATAGTCAGGTGGCCGAGCGGCAGGACATCGTTGTAATACAATAATACGGAAAGAAATCACTGTGGCACTCCATATGATTAATATATTATTTTTGGTTTAAATTTATTTAGTTATATAGATATACGGAGTATTAATAATGATAAAATGACACTGATACTGCCTGACTGCCTGCTCTTGAGAAAGATACCTCCGCAAAGCTCTTCAGATAATAACGAATTTGATCAGTGTATATGTTAATTAGAACGGAGTACTTCAAATCTTTCGGCCTGGAATGCAACCTCTTAAAGAGGCACAAACCCGCACTAATGAAGCTTGCCACCCAAAGAGAGAAATGGAACCCGTTGTTAATTTGCTAATTGATCGCTAACTTAGTTATGGAGTACTATCGACTTCAAAGCGTCTCCTCTTCGCTTTAGCCCAGGGAAATAATTGTTCCTCTTCCTGTCATAAAGGACTCCGTACAGTTCCTATGATAAACTCCGTACTGGTTCCTACAATGAATGACCCTGCCAAACTGTCCACTTAGTCTACATATTGATTGGATTTGCAAGAAAAAGGAAAAGGAAAAGAAGCCGAACCACAAAATTTCCACGCTGCGTTTAAAGTTTCGACTTCCACGATGACTTACGGAGTACTGTGTCGCATGACCCAGCCAAAACTTTTTTTTGCCTTTAGAGATAGCGCTTTTTCTTAGCTCTTGTTGGCCCGAGGCAATAATAATTATTCGATTTCGGGTCCCTCCTCTTGGCCAGCAACGCAGCCAGCCAGCTGATGTACGCAGTGACAAACCCGGGTGCGAATGCCTATTCGCTGTTTCAGCACACTGCAGAAAATCAGATCATTGCCCAGCCTGATGCGTAGCGGAGTGCCTACTGACTAACTAGCTAACTACGGAGTATGGACTACGGGCTCAAACCGACGTTCAAAAATGGCTCAGGGCTTTGTCCATAGCCATGCATCTTAGGTGCAAGGTTTGCCGCTGACAAAAGCTCACTGGGCGGCCCCTTTCTGGTTAACTCACGGAGTACTTAGGAGTCTAGGACCCTCGTTAACTCCGTCCAGGTGTGAAATATGTATGAGGGGGCGCGGGTTGGGCGGCCGGGCGGCGAGCGCGCGGGCTTAAACTAGTAAGATTAACTGCCACAAGTTGTTGAGAGAAAAGTACTCCGTGCCCCGTGCTATATCTGCAGTTTTTTGGCCTGCCGACTTGCATTTTCTGGTGCGATTGGTCACAGAGTTGACAATCTACAAGTCATTTACCCCCTTCCAATCATAGCCCGCGCTGCTCCAAGAACATCTTACACTAGACCCTTCTGCACGAAATTTATTGGTGGCATCGGGGGGACCCGCCAAGGGCCAGATGAAACTACCGGGAACGGTTTCTTAGTCCCTCTAGATGCCAATATTGCCAATACATATTACGGAGTACTGTACTACTTCCGTTCTCCATACTTTATATTGGTTAAGCGGTCCCTCTGCCCTTGGCACGCCCGCCCCCTCCCCAGGATTTTGAGTCTTTAAGCGGGCCTTCCGCCACTTTCAGCCTGCAAAAACCCTCTTTCTCCAGGTTTCAAATTGTCGACCAAGTTTTCTGTCGCAAATTCCCAATGGACAACATTCCTGACGGAATCATCAGTTGATGACTCTCTCTGTGTGTCAGGCCATGCGCACCAAGATGTAACTGAACAGGCTTAACTGCTCTTCTGACATCTGCGACTCTGTTTCTGTCTTGTTTCTGGTTCGAGGGCTGGCGGGGTTTGATGAAATAAATATAGCATACATCTCTCATTGCGTGTTTAACCCAGGAAAGACCGAGCTCCTAGAGCCAGATTCGACAGAGAAAAATAAAATAAAATTTGCAAGGCGGCCTCCGCTTGAGTTGCTTCGAACCACGACAAAACTCGCCAAGTTCCGTGTTAGGCTGCAGCTTCGACTTCCCACGCCCATTTCATCATGATACGACGGTTCTCCACCCTGGTTAGTCCCGTAGGTTTTCTTTTCCTTTTCTTTTCTCCATCTTGATCTACAATAGGCATATCTCTATGCCACAGATTATTTTTCTTACCTTTGCAGGCTCCCACTTATTAACATAAATAAATGTATGTAGAAGCAAGCCTCTCAGAGAACTCGCCAGAATGTAGAGGATAGGTACCGGTATTATGATATCGACAATGTGGTTGGCAGCTCGCGACCATGGTCTCCCTTGATCGATCGACAATGCCTGTCCCCATTAACAGAACGACAGTTACAAAATGCGTGCCTGTTTCTTTCTCGGAAAATTGAATTTCCAGACAGATGGAAAGAGTTTGATACGTATGCAGACCTCGAGGATTTTAGCACCTCGAGCTCCCACTTCCCTGATTTGAAGATCTCATCTTTTACCATTCCGGATCATATCGCGTCGTGTGCCAATGGTGACCCCTCTCGTGGTTCGGACGTCCTGCCGAATGTGAATGAGAATGGAATCGCAGATGCGGAGGACAAAGACAAATTCGGTCTGCCTATAGAGTTAAATGGGAAGCAAGAATTGACCCATGGCTACTGCTTGGATGCCTTCGGATCCGGACGATCAGGCGTACAACTCGATGCAGAAGAGCCTAGCAAGAGCTCGCGACCTATGGACGAGTCAAAATGCCAGAGTCATTTCAGCAGTGAACAAATCTCTTTGCACGAAACTTTGATTAAACCGTCAGCAGGATATTGGAAGGATTCAAGGTTCAATAGCCGCGAGAAATCTCCCGGTGGTGTATCAACCGAAAATGACGTGGTGACGGATATTTGGACAATTGAGGAGCGTGTGCCGAGTGGAATAAAGCAGGAAGATACGGGATTCCCGATCACAATTCCAATGCAATCTATCAATGAAGAACCTCGGTCTCTCACTTCTTCCAAAAACCTGAATATGCCGGCGAAGCAACCCCAGGTATCGCACAACCCTCACCTAGAAGGATCCGAAAGCTTTTCTAGTCCGGTATTGGAAAATAGCATGTTAGGTACTTCTCTCAAGTGTCAGACGGAAACCAATCCCAAACAGAGACTCAGAGTTGATACCAACCTATCCCCAATATCCGACAATCACACCCTTACCGATACACAATCGTGGAGCTCGCGATCAGCAGGCGGCAGAATCATAATCGATGCGAATGGGCTGGAGAAAGTGATGACTCCGGATGAGGAAAGACAACGCCGTTTAGGGCTTCAACGGGCAGTTATGGAAAGGATGTCTGGCGGCGGCTGTAGTGCTCCTACTCCAACTACAACAACAAAAACAACAACAACACTGAACGCAAATAATACTGTTGCAGCAACCCTTCACTCAAATCCTCAAATCTTGCCAACGTCTCCAGGTTGCGATGTAGCTGGTACCAAAGGACAGTCAAAAAAGTCCTGCCCAGATTCCAATCTAGGCGGGCAGGCGAAACAGCATCCATGGGACCAGCAGTCGAAAAAAACACTTGTGCGGAAGTTATCTAGAATAACCCTTGGGAAAAAGAAGTCTATCGCAAAACCGAGCAACGTTCTTGGCTTTAGTGCGGTCGTCGAGGCGAGGTAACTGTCTCGGTGGTGGTGCTGGTGGTAGTGCCCCTCGGGTTTCCTTTTTGCTCTATCTTACCGTTTTTCTGATACCTTTTTTTTCCTTTCGCTTCCTCCGGATGAAACTACATTGCGATTCTTTTCTTCTCGCAATGACATTAACATACCCCCCCGTTTTTTTATTTTTATTTTTTATTTTTTTTTGTTTCCTTGCACTCATATACCCCGACATGGGTTTGATACTCTCTGTTTTTCATATGTTCATCTTTTTGACAAAGAACGCGTTCCATGGCGTATCCTCTTTTCGTTTCTCACCTTGAGTTTCATATTGTATATATATCTAGAATAGAACTTTCTTTTTCATATAATTTTTTTATTTTTTTATTTCTAGCACACAACTTATTTATTCTCTTTTTCTTAGTCATGACTATTTCGCATTTTCACATCCTCACATGGAACTTAATTAATTACCCAGACATTTTAACATTCGGAACTCACTAGACTCAGGTAAAGTGGCAGCAAATGAATTCAATCTCTCCAATTTACCAGGCGAGTTCGGATTATTTTAGAGTTTTTTTGTTGTCTTCTCCCTGTATGAGAAGGGGGGCATTTATTTATTTTCTACAAAGCAAGATGGTATGTTCATATATATAACCTGGAGAATTTTTATATGACTTTTGGTAGTCAGAACACAAGATTTATTTGCGATTTCACTACTCTCATCCTTGGCTTGACATAGAAGGAAGGACTTTGGCCCGCCCGAGTCTCTCGAATAGTCGAATTACTATGGCATACATACATCCAACATAGGGAATCAAAGGGGCAAGATGGTGCTAATAGCTGCCAGTCAGGAAGCTTTCAGCGCGCAGTACGATATATCACTATCAAAAGCGTCCAAGAAGGGATAATAAATATGGGAAAGACTGAGAGGAAAGCTAAATTTTTAGATGACTAGCGATGATAGAAAGGGCCAAACCAAATGAACAATAAAAAAAAAAGATGGGCTTTTATCTGCGTAATGCAAGTACCAAAATGAAGGGGAAAGAGAAAACGCTGATATACGCATGTTTTGATGAGGATAATTAAAGGAGGCCCATGTACCTCAGATCCAACAAACCAAACAAAAAATTTGCTAATGTTCATACATCCCATTCTAATGCCGCCTGATATGTCTTTGATGACTTTTTTTTCTCTTTTTCTTTTTTTTTTTTTTTTTTTTTTTTTTTTTTTTTTTTTTTTTTTATCTATTCCTAAAAGGGGAGCAGAAAAGTGATTATAGGGAGCGCGATAAAAAAATTACACACAAAGAAAATAACCGGTTGACAAAATTTATACAGCCGGACACATTTTAGATGAGTAAATCGATCAATGA
>LGRN01000420.1:0-10566 GCA_001883825.1 Emergomyces pasteurianus Ep9510
CCTTGGGTTAAATTCTCTGTGTTCAAAACCACACCCCCCCCCCCGGAAGAAAAAATCATGGTCCATTGGAAAGAAATCGTCAGAGAGAAGCGCCAGAGCCAGGCGGAATCTATACCTTCCTCATGGCGATTACAATCCATTCCCGCCGATTTCGTCTCTTCAATAGATGTGATTGAATCTTGTGCTATTCTCTCCGACAAGGAGAAAAATATCACAAATTCCACTGATGCCTCCCTGTTATTGGGGAAACTAGCTACTGGAGAACTATCTAGTTTGGAGGTGACAACCGCGTTCTGCAAACGGGCCGCAATTGCACACCAGTTAATCAACTGCTGTACAGAGATGTTCTTTGAACGTGCCTTGGAGCGAGCGAAAGAGCTCGACGGACATTTGGCGAAGACTGGGACCGTGGTTGGGCCTTTGCATGGATTACCAATTTCCATCAAAGATGGATTCGAGATTGAGGGTGTGGATACCACTGTTGGTATGAAATTATTAATATTTTTTTTTGAGAAAAACTTATTTAACTATATTGGGCTGTTCGGGGTTGAAGCCGTCGACATGTCATTCTAAAGACTGATGTACAAAATTGTCATTAGGATGGGCTGGGTTGATTGGTAAACCAGCTCAGAAATCCGGGAGCGTTGTGAGACTGCTGCTTTCGCTAGGGGCAGTGTTATACGTCAAAACGAACATACCACAATCACTTATGGTGTGTTTGCCCGTCCAGAATACTTTGGTTGGTATGGCATTGACGTTTGCCGTAATAGATGTCGGATTCATATAACCATGTATTTGGCCAATCCGTCAACGCATTCAATAAACATCTGATCTCGGGGGGAAGCTCAGGCGGTGAAGGTGCACTCGTTGGGGCTCAGGGAAGTATCATTGGTGTCGGAACAGATATAGGGGGTTCAATCCGAATTCCTGCCGCATTACAAGGACTATACGGGTTGCTGCCATCAGTCGGACGCATACCATGGGAAAAATCTTCGTATGTAAACACGATGGCTATCTTTGGCAAAAGGGGATATTTTTTTGAACTTGTGGATTTAGCTAACAAATCTATAACTTAGGATGACTCAAACTTATATCGTGCCACCAGTAGCTGGCCCGATTAGCCATTCGTTAGAAAATATCGAACTATTTATGAAATCTGTCGTTTCCTCACGCCCGTGGGAAGCCGACCCTAGAGCCTTACCCATCGCATGGCGAGAAGACCTGACACAACCGCCCACAAGGCCGTTAAGGGTAGCGTTCATTTTCGATGACGGATTTGTGAAACCACAGCCTCCAATATCTCGAGCGTTGCATGAAACCGCTGTTAAATTCAGGGCTGCAGGACATGAAGGTAAAGTTTACCAGCGCCATCAGCTCGTAATTAACTATGTGAATTGGCCATTTGTTAACAATTGGTAACTAGTAATTGAGTGGGACGCTGCATCGCATGATGAGGGTATCAATTTATGGCTGAAAGCTATACTAGCCGATGGCGGAGAGGATTGTCGAAACATGTGTAAGTTGGCTGACGAGCCCCTTATTCAGGGTATGCTGTTTGGCGAGGAGCGGGATAAGCTGGACATCCGGCAACGGCAGCAGGTAAGGTCCAATTCGAGCTCCACTTTTCTTTGTCAATTTCCTTGGGACAAAAAAATTAACTCAAAAATACAGCTCGAGCTGCAGAAAATTGCGTATAGGGAATCGTACCTTGCCCACTGGAACAACATCGGTGTCGACGCATTGATAATGCCGGTCATGGCCTGGGTTAATTTCAAGCCACGGACTTGGGTTGAAAGCAAGCAGTTGCTCGGCTACAGTGCCCTCTGGAACTTGCTCGATTACGCAGCCCTGACAATTCCCATTACAAAAGTTGATCCTGTAATCGACGCACCAGACAGTGAATGGATAGAGTACAAGGCGCGCAATGAATCAGATGCATTTAATCATCAACAATGTGAGTTATCCGTCTGTGTATATTGTCCTTCGGGGGGCCATGAAATTTATCATGATTCTTTAAGACGTGTAGATTGGCTGTTGCTGACTCGAGGACTACAGATAATATCAACTTAGTAAAAGGCATGCCGGTTTCGCTGCAGGTTGTGACGGGGAGATTTGGAGAGGAGAAGGCGATTTCGATCGCCAGAGTTATAGAGAGCCTGTGAAAGAGAGTGCTTTGAATACCATGAGGCGACACCCGATGGTAGATATATCTCAGATCATCCTAGCAAAACATAATTTAAAGGTATTTCATTGCCCCGTCTTTTTCTTGAGGTAGGCGATGTCTACGGAGTATTATACATGTATTTTTCACTTAAATGTAGCGGTTCAGGATTAAGAGCAGCCACAATTAGAAAGTAATACTAAGAACCTAACAGGCAAATAAGCCAGGAGATCAGAGAGAATAAGGGGCGAACAAAAATGAATATAGGAAATATGGAAGGAGGTCTGATCAGAGTAGAGCTTTGAGAACACTGAGAGTAAAAAAGTATTTCTGAAAAAAAAAAAAAAAAGTGAATGAGACACAAATATCCGTGGATGTAAAAGGAGATTAGGAAGGGAAAACTTGATATCGATTGAATGAGGCGATAGTTCGCTATATTATCGAAATCGGAAGCGTGAAAGGGTGGAGCGTAACTTCCATACGTTTGGACTTGTTTCTCGAACGTAGTTCTCAGTCAGTCAAACATGATGATGCTTATTTCATTTCGCACAACAGTATGGAGAACGGTGACTTGCGCAAAGTAATAATTTATCCTTTAATAGTTGATCCGTCAATCCTAGTTATGACAATGCTAGGGACAAGCATGATATCTTTGTTTGTGATCCCACTGGCTGTATCTTCTCGGATTCTATCCGTGTCTTGATTTATAATATGTTCTTCCACTGTGATACCATCGGTAGGGACCATTGTTTTTTGTGCGTCGTCGGGGTCAACGCTTTGAATAGGATATTTAACGAGACTCTCAATGTTAGATGCGATGTAGTCAATGAGGCTCCCACGACTGTACAAACCAAGTCTCAGGCAGGGGATATCCTCAGCATGACGTAGAAGATCGAACATGGATTGGAAGGGACGTCTACAACGACCGCAGTAGTACAGGAAGACACCTTGATATTGCAGGTAGTAAAGGTACCATGTTGTTAATTTCTCGATGTCCTGTCGATTTATTCCAGAGGGGCAGGCTTCGTGTTCGAGATGGTAGAACATGGAGGAAACGGAGGTGAAGGTAGCATCGCAGCAGTAGCATTTGATTTTGGAGAAGCTCTGTTTAATGGGAGGCTGCAGTGAAAAATTAGCTCTCGACATAAAGATGTGAAAGGTTGAAGCCTTCAGAGGAGATAGATCAATGGCAGCAAGGGCATAGGCAGAAATAGCCTTACACTGCAAATCCCTCGGCCATTTGAAACAATTGTTGCACGGTCAGCGCACATGCGATGATGAACCAACTCAGTATGTTGCCCTTGGAGTGCCGATGACTTTGTGAACCAACAACAGGATTCATGATCAAAATGGGAGTTTTCGGGATGTTCCTGTAAGGCAGCGCTGGTATCCAAATCTGCCTTTCCGGAGCATATTCCGTAGCTGCTTCGGCTCAGAGCGGTACCATCAACAACAGGGCTAGCTGTTACTTGTGTATCTCCAAGGTCTGGCAGAGATGATTCTCGTTTGGCCATATTCAACGCCGCGACTAAGGGGCAAGGGTTGGAGCCTCAGGATATGAAGAGGGTTTGCAGGAAATTGGGGAAATCTCCAGGGACGCTTTCTAGCAGGTTAAGAAAGCTATATTGAGATGAATGATGGACTTTTTCAGATTTGGCTACCACACAACATAGTAGTGCCAGTGATAGTAAATAAAATAACCTTGCAAAAATGAAGGATATCTCAATAGTCAAAGGGGGAGATGCTTCAAGGAGCAGGGCGTGATCTCAGGTGAATATCATGAGAGAGTGTGAGTGGGAGGTGATGGTAGATCATTCACCAAGGACAGTCAAATGACAACAGCAACATATAAATGAATAACCGACAGAACAGAGAATATATGTAAGAGTAAATTTCCTGAATAGGTCACTCTCGTCATCTAACAGAGGGATTGCAGTGGCATCAGTGCATACCAGCACAGTATTTATTACGCAGATGAAAAAAAGGCAACGGAGAAAAGAGCTCGTTGATGCGCGTGAATATAGTTCAATATCGGCACCAAGGAGAAATTGAGAGAGGAGAAATACAAGTTATTAAGTGGTTTCTAGAGGACACCAGAGGCCCGCGGCTGTGTTCCATTCAAGTGAAGCTGAAGGTAAGGACTCAGGCTGTTTCCCCATCGCATGAAGAAGTGGGCAAACCATCCATCATACGCATATGAGGCGGGCGTTTATCAAACAGGCGCTCTGGGAAACTGATAAATATCAACGCCGAATTTGATTCACGGACGCGTATGTCTTTGAACACGCGACTACTATTCAAGTAGTGGCCGGGTTTAACACCACTAACTTTCCAAGACTGCATGCCTTTAATGGCATTAATAGAGAAGAATTGAATGGTATATTAGGGATAGACAGGGAATTTGATTGGAGGGTTCATGATTTGGACTTCTTGTTGACGAAGATGACTCCGCGCCTGGAAAATAAAATATTTATGCATATGTAAGTAAAGTTTTTGAGTTCTCTGGAGTCAACGGCACCTAACCTTTTTGAGTGAGGTTCAAACTCACGTGATCCAACCAGAAAGGTGGGAGCCATGCCATCCTATTACGGACTAGCGCCCTGTACACACATACTACGGAGTACTCCGTACTGTATGCCTTTCACTAAGCTTTTATTGTCTAGCTCGTGAAATCAATTCCACCGAAAGATTCGCAAACGCACATTGAAGAAAATAAAGCAGTTGCATGGAACGAAAGCTCGGAACTAGTAGTCTATGACCCTCATCTCAAGGAAGTTCTGGATCATGGCTCAACCTCCATCATTACACGAATAAAACCTGGGGTTGTTCTCAAATCACCTCGCTATTCATGGTGGCATTCTCCAACCGCAGAATCCCATGATTCGGTCAAGCATATCAAGCACAGTTTCAATGTTGAAGAGCAAATTCTTGAGATCTTAGGAGATCACTCTAGAATAATAAAGTGTGAACACTCAAAATTTCATTTTCTGTTCAACATTAAAAATTGTCATTTTCTGTTCAACATTAATGTATACTCAGGTTCCTTGGTCTCTCTGAAAGCCCTCGAGGCCTACTTTTTGTTGAGGCCAATGCTGGCAATTTGCAAACATATCTTGACAACCCTAGTAACGTGATTAGTACAATTTTGCGTCTTCAATGGTGCTCTCAAGCTGCAGAAGCTATACAATACATTCATCAGAAAGACGTCATTCACTCTGATCTACGCCCTGAAAATTATTTGCTGCACAGGAATTCTGATGATATTCTCAATTTATTCCTTAGTGATTTTAGAGGCTCAACTAGCGGTGTCATAGATGGTGGACATCTTCCAGATTCTGGCTTTTTCAATCCACGGAAACCTTGGGTGTCAACAAAAGCGACAGATATATTCAGTCTTGGATCAGTTTTCTATACAATTATAACTGGTCACTGGCCATACAAGTCTGCAGGGCCGTTCAGATCACTGAAGGAGAAATTGGGTTATGGAGAAAGAGTGGATGAACTCTTCTCCTTGGGTAAGTTTCCCTCAGTTGAAGGTCTAATTGGCGGAGACATTATACAAGATTGCTGGATGGAACGGTACGGAGAAGTAGATACAATTGTTCGTGATCAGAGCATCATATTCGAAGAAATTTCGTTACAGGCTGGGAGGTATGAGAGTCTTGAGTCCTAAATCGCTATTTGAAATAACACAGCAGAAAACGAAACATCGTCTGTCATCCATTCATGTCTGAAGTTGTGGAAACTTGTGAAGCGTGCCTTTGATGCCTTTGTTGTCAAAAATATACCCTTAGTTGACTAACAGAGATGAACGCAGACTGTGGCAGTTCTCACCTAAGGATTAATGCAACCATGTCTCCCGCATTTTCCTTTCACTCTGTTTGAACTCAAAGTGTTTTCCTTGCAGCCGGGACAGGAAGGAGTGTCAATGTCAGGGCAAGGAGTAAATTTAACATCTTCTGTGACTCTATCGCCACATTCATAAATTTTTGTGGAAACGTCAACGGTACACATGCTGAGAAAGATTGTAAGTAACAGTAATTCAAAGAATTTAAAGCCAGAATCTTACGTAGACGTGATGAAGCCGAAGAAAGAATGTTCGAAAGAATCTTAATGTGAGGCTAGTAAAGATTCAATAAGGCTTGTAGTGAGTGAGTTGTAGTTGTTGAGACGTTTCTTTGCCATCTTTATATAGATTTGCACTAAGCTAAGAGGTTTGATTTTGAACAGCACATAGACTGTGCTGCCTAGAGCTGCATGGCTTGTGTAATGTTGACTTTGAATAGTGATTCGATCAGCACCCTGGTCACTGCATACAATCCTCAGCATTTTAAAACTTGAGGAAGCTGCATTTCACTTGTACAAATTCAAAAAGATGTGATTAGAAAAGACACGGCTCAGAGTGATGAAATCACTTACTTCAAAGCTGCTGTGACGATAGACTAGTTGATTGCTCAATGAGCTTGGCTATCCAGCGTGCAGTGCTTGCCTTTCTTGATTTTCAGTTATACATGTGGCTGTTATACTTCTCCTCCTTCTCCTCCTTCTCCTCTTTCTCCTATTTCTCCTATTTCTCCTTCTTCTCGTACTTCTCTACTTCTCTACTTCTATCCCCTATGGCTTCATCAACGTGGTCTCGTATCTACCGCACAAAAAATGAACTAAGTCAGCGTCAAACAATTCCTGAAGGCTATCTTACCGCTCTCGAAGAACGTCTGATCATTGCTTGCAAACCACTAGGTCAGCTGCAACGCGGCACAGTCCGGCGGATGATGAAGGAATCTAGGTTGATGTCTATACAGAGGACAGCTCGGAAAATTTATCGTGTGCACAGGGCGCTAGTCCGTAATAGAAAGCCATGGCTCCCACTATACCATGGGGCACGTGATTCGGGTAGGTTCTCGTCCAACATTTTTTCAGCGACAAAAAAAAAATCTAGAAAAGCAATACAAAGAGGAAAAAACAACAACCAGCCAACATCATATCCCTCTAGAGGAGCCCGCAATAAGCCATCCTTGCGAATATGTCATCGGACGAAATTGTGTGGCAGGTTATAAACCAACAATTTTGCTCTTACAAGCTTAAGTATGTCCGATCACTCTGCTACCTTCTCACCGCCGCATACAAGGAGAAACTATGCCCAACAACTGACTTTTCCGCAGGACGACCAAAGGCCAAAACTTTTGTCGGAATGAATATAACGTCACTGGCCTCTGCAATCGACAATCATGCCCCCTTGCGAACTCTCGCTATGCCACTGTTCGCTCCGACCCTGCAACAGGCGCGATGTACCTTTATATGAAGACAATTGAGCGATCACACATGCCCAGCAAGTGGTGGGAACGGATACGGTTATCTTCCAACTATGCAAAAGCCCTCGAACAGCTCGATGAGCGCCTGATCTACTGGCCCAAGTTTTTAATCCATAAATGCAAGCAGCGTCTTACCAGGTTGACGCAGGTGTCAATACGAACCAGAAAGCTTATTAAGGAAGAGGAGAGGCTCGGAGAGAAACTGGTTGCGAAGCTGGCGCCTAAGATTAGAAGGAGGGAGGAGACTCGTGAACGAAAAGCGGAAGCTGCTGCGAAGGTGGAAAGGGCGATTGAGAGAGAGCTCATTGAGAGGTTAAGGAGCGGTGCTTACGGTGATCGACCGCTTAATGTGGAGGAGGGTGTTTGGAAGAAGGTCCTGCGCGGTTTGGAGAGGCAGGGAGAGGGTGAACGGGACGAGGATCTTGACGAAGGTATTGAGGACGGGGAAGAGGAGGTTGAAGAGGAAGGTGTTGGCGAGGTAGAGTATGTCAGTGACATTGACGAGGAGGATGACGATTTGGAGGATATGGAGGACTGGTTAGGTGGTGATAGTGCCATGGAGGATGACGAGGACGAGGACGAGGACGAGGACGAGGACGACGAAAGCTCTGATGACAGTGAAGGCAGTAGCGAAACGGACGATGCCTCGAAGAACTTTGGATCTGGGACCAAGCGGAAGCGCACTGCACCCCCTCCCAAACCACGGAAGAAGGGCGCTCAGATTGAGGTTGAATATGAGACAGAGGGACCATCGAAGGATGTTGTGTTTGCCTGAGTGCAATTACGATGACGAAAAAGCATTCGGTTTAATTGATTTTCGTTTGGGAATTGTGTTGCATGGCGTTCTAGGAACAGCGAAAGCTTTTTAACGGCTGGAGGTTCAAATTAAAATGGGCCTGGTTTTGTTTGAAATCCATACACTAGGATGTTGCACATTTTTAAGGCAACTCTGTGTATTTATATAGATACCTTCTAACTGTCGCAATGGAGCCCACTAACTGATCATCAGCACAGAAATCAGCGTTACTTTTGCTTTTCTTCAGTTTACTCCGTAACCCCAGCTCCAACTAGTCACGTGTTGTGTGCGGCCTTTTGTTGATCTCCAGCTGCCAAACTCCGCAGAGTTCTCTGCAGGAAAAGTCCAATATTGGAAACAAACTAAAATGGTATTTAAACATCCCACTTTTCTAGGCCTACTGTAGCACATAAATACGATACATGAGGTGAAGAAGCCCGTTATCGCGATTAGAGACCCTCGATCACAGGTGGCACCGTACCCCTCGTTTACCAGTTGGGTTGCTTTCGCCCCTCCATGTCATAATTGACCGTTCACTTTCGAAACCTCGATCAACCAGTTCTACCTCGCTGAGCTCATACTCTCGACAAATTTACACGTACCAATAGGAATAAAATTGAAGAGCCACAGAATATAAGCATAAGAAACCACGGAAATCTACTTTTAAGGTGGTAAAACAGTCATGACCTCTTACTTCTCTTCCCTCAAATCCTCATCGGCAATCTCCAACTTCAGCACCCGCTTCAATTCCCTCCGACGTGCCATATCATCCGGTGACGAGACCGACGACCCGGACTCTGAAGATTGCTCCCACATCTCCAACGTCCTACGAGCCTACTACACCGAAAAGGGCCGCAGGTTCCCTGCCTGGCTGCCTGCTGACCCCAAATCCCCCGTCCCTCCCCCACCAACAGTTGCCGTCACAACACAAGCCTCCCTGCAGGGATATGGCGGAGGAACACCACCGGCAGGACCCGTAGCCGGCGGCCGTGGTGCCGGTGGCGGCCTAGGTGATCTTTGGGGGGATTCGGGGCCCGCCAGAACCCCACCGCAACAGCACCAAACCTCCAGCCTGCGACTCGGCCGCAACGCATCACATCAACCAGTCCCAACATCCTCAACACATCTTATGCCTTCACCCGGGACTGTACCCACCCGACCCGCTACATCAGCGGCCGGCTCGCGAACTGCGGGTTCGTATTTTGATCGTCAGCAGTCGCGCACCCCTCCTCCTCCCACAGCTACGAGCGCTCGTCCGCTCCCCAGCCAGCGTGCAGGTTCGTATCAAACTTCCCAGGCCGCGGCGGCGCAACAACAAGGTAGGTTTGGTACGGGGATCGAAAGAACCACATCGGGCGTGTCAGCTCAGGAACGGCTCCGGGCAAGGCTGCATGGCGGTGGTGGCACCAGTTCTCCCCCAGCCGGGACCCCGACCGCTGGCTATAATAGAAATGAGCAGAGTAGTGGTGGTGGTGGTGGTGGACAGGGTTACACGGGTTCAAGTCGCCCGTGGGAGTCGGGGGATCCTTACGGGTCATCAACCTATGGAGCCGGAGGCAGTGGGAATGGACTACCAGGGAGACGGGTTGGGCAACCTCGAGGACCTCGATAGGGACGTCTGATCAAGTTTTGGGTCATATATGCTCACGTTTAGGATCATGGTTTTATTCACATTTTCCATTGTTTAATATCCCTCTAGCTCCGGTGTTTTTATGGGCAAATTACTTCCTCACTTTGGCATTAGCACTTGGTTACGTTTCTTTCTCTTTTCTCTTTTGTTCAACGCTCTCACTGCTCACTGCTCACTGCTTTTTGTTATGTTTTTGTCATGTTTTTTTAAGTTCTGGATGGATTTGCGTGTGTTGTGACTTCGTATCTGTCACATTCTCTTACCCCTGTTTATGTTTATAATTTTGTATTGTACGTACATGAATACAGGACCCTGAAAAGGAGAATGAACATAGCTTGTCTGAGTTTATCAATTATATCTACCAGGCCAGTCATCTTTGTACCAAACATTATGGGCCTATTCAAGATAAATAGAGATGCTAAATTGCACAAACACTTAGGCTTACCAAAGAATAGATGAAGCTCAGCTCAAACAATAAAGCATATGGCTAAATAAAAATAGGTGGAAAGTAAAAAAAAATAAAAATAAAAATAAAAATAATTTTGGGGAAAGTTCAATGATTCTATGCCGTTCCATACACCTAACTTAGAAAAGAAAACGGGTCATACAAATAAGTTGCAACATAGATGATACAGTTAAAAAAAAAAAAAAAAAAAAAAAAAAAAAA
>LGRN01000420.1:11056-24745 GCA_001883825.1 Emergomyces pasteurianus Ep9510
AAAAAAAAAAAAAAAAAAAAAAAAAAAAAAAAAAAAAAAAAAAAAAGATAAAATAAATAAATAAATAAATAGGTAACAAAAACCCTTGAGACTCAACCCAAACAACAACTCCGAAGGACCATATCAGCCCCTAACCTTCCGATAACTAGGCGGGCTCCAGGTCCTGCTTATCAGCTTGACAGCCCAGACAGGCACAAGTGAAACAGCCGCAACAACTGCAACGCGCCACACCCAGGCCAAGGTAATTACATATTTCAAGTCAAAGTAATCATCCAGGAACGGTACACTGGCCGCATAAACGGCAGCTGTGCCAACAATACATAAGATCATCACCGGATGCCACGTCGTTATTGACACAGCTACCATGACCAGCTCGTTCAGAACCAGTGCCGTGAACGATACACTGATAAGTTTTGGACCTGTAACCTCTCTGACGAGTATCTGCGAGAGACCCTGGATGATCGAGCCTTGGTAAACACTGACAAGGACCCAGGTGAAAAACGAACGGTAGCTAAGGCTGCGCCCCGTTTTCAGCTCCTTGTACAGCTCGGGGTATAAATTTGCCAGCTCCTCATCGACATCGCGATCCAGTACAAGTGAAAAGACGGGCGCGTTGGTGTAGACCGTAGCATAGCCGACCAGCAGCCAGTTTATGAATAGCCCTTTGGGGTCAAAGTGGCCAGCAATGCTGTACATCGTCTGGCAGGCGCTGATGATTAGGCCGCGGTGCATGATAAATTGCGCGAGTTTGGCGGAGCGTTTGTATGAATTGCGCCCGTGCCAAACGAGAAGTTTGGTCAGGTGGTGGAATTGGGTGATGCTAAAATCGGCAGCAAGAGAGGCTTGACGACCCTCCTTGCCAACGATGCCGATGCCGACGTCTGCAGCTTGGATCATGGAAACGTCATTGCCGCCATCACCGATGCAGCAGATGCGCTTTTTGGTATGTTTGCGTATTAATGCGGCGATTTCGGCTTTCTGAGTTGGGGAACAGCGGCAAGCAATTACGGCGGGAAGAAGGACGGCTATTGATACGAATGGAGTTCGGAATTCGGAAAGCATCAAGGTAAGTGATTCACCATCGATAAGAAGGCACGCATCTGTTTTGTTCCGGAGGAAATCGAGCGTGTCCTGGGCAGACCCTTTGTCCGTTAACTTGGTGACCGTGTGGATATACTGGCCTCTCGCAACAAGCTTCGCGGATACCGCCACACAACGTGCCGTTTCAACTTTATCACCTGTGAGCATCCATATTTTTACACCCGCGTTACGCAGGAGTTCTAGAGAAGGTTTGACGTCCTTCTGGAGTTTGTCTTCAACGCCAGTGACGCCCAAAAGCTCGAGGTTCTGCTCTAGATATTCTTGGGCAACTTTTGCCATTCTACTGTCCCTATTGTGTAGGGATAAAGATGCCTCTCTATAGCTGGTCGAAAAGTCTTGGTACTGCGCTTGTGACAGCTTTTTCCTGCCAATTACCAGGGTACGCAGTCCTTCTCTTGCCATGTTTGCAGTCTCCTCATCCAGCCAGTCATTAGTGGCAACGATAGACGACATGACAGTGTCAGCACCTTTTTGGTAGAACCAAATCTCTCCATCCTGCGCTGCTGATTTGTCTAAATCGATACCTTGTTCGAATCGAACAATAATGCCCATGCGTTTGCTATCGGAGGTGAAGGGAAATATGTCCAAAATCCGAACGCGCACGACAATGTTTCCTGTGATTACTGACTTGAGAACAATTTTTTGCCTATCTCGGTGTACCAATTGAAGGCCCACTTCCTGTGTATATCTAACGATTGCGATTTCATCTGGCGACGAGGCCTGGTAGGTTGTCACCATCTCTCCATCTTGTTCATCCATTGTTGGAGTAACATTATGACAGAGTGCGAGAGCGAGGATTATGTCTCGGACGCGAGATCCAATCTCTCGCCGTGTTCGAGTAGTTGAAGCCAAGCCAGTTTGTGCACCATTTATAGTTGTTGGGGTGACGAGTGACGAGTGCGGTGTTAGGGTGGAAGAGGTTGTAGAGAAGCCTTGTCGAATATATGACGCCACCTCATCCATTGCTTCATTTGCATATGACACTGTTCCGACATGTATTTTCTTGAGTTCCATTTCTAAAGGAACAATATTAGCTGGGGACGTTGTCACAGGGAAATCTACCGCTTACCATTTTGGGTCAAGGTTCCAGTTTTATCCGACAACAAGTACTCTATCCGGCCCAAATCTTCTGGAATGGTACTGGTTCTAACAACAGTCCCCGGAATACCGGCATCCCGCTCAATGAACCTCCCGTACACCGACTTGGCCATGTCAAGGTTGACGCGTAGGCTCATGGGAATAATGGTGGAAAATAGAATAAGATATATCATGATAGCGATATACCATGGCTTGTCGTTGGTAGGTTCAAAGCCTTGAAGAGCAACTAGAATGATGGATAGGGATAGCGTTAAGATACAGAGAATTTTGGTCAAGCTGTTGATCTCGTATTCGAGCAAACCGACTTTTGAACGAGACGGCGATGTTGACATCGCTGATCGGGTTTGGGCGCCGGTGTAAACGATTGCGGCGATTGTAATCGTGTTTGATGCAAGGACTGTACTGGCCCATGCAGTGTTGTCAATGGTGAGCGGGGCCGATTGTGGTTTCGATGCGTTATGAGGGTGGCCATCAGGAGATGAGGGATTGGCAGGAGAATGCGCAGCTGCATCAGTTTTTTTGATATGAGGATCATACGAATTAGAAGTAGGGTGTGCTAGTTCAATAGATCCAACAAAATCGTGCACGCTTTTCTCCGGTTCACCTGCGATGATCCGTATCCTGTGAAGCTCGGAAAGAGGCAGATTCTGTGTGAGAGGTGAAGGAAGGCGCAATTTCCAATCGGTTTCGCCATCCAGCTGGTCTGTTCGGATAAAAGTATCGCATGAGCCATCAAGATCGTCAGCGGATTCATCCGTTGGTGGAGTTGAATGGGTTGATTCCACACTGCCGTGGCTCATGTCGACCGGTTCTGGGGGAGGAGTGGTATTCTGAGTAGTATCCTGAACAGCAGAAGCTTCTGGTGATGCGCTTTTTAGAATGACTACATCAGCCGGGAGGCGTTGGTCTTTCCGTAGCTTCAAAATATCGCCGACCTTTAGTTCACGGGATTTTTTTGTAATCTCGAAAATTTGTGTTCCAGGAACGGTGGAATCCTGATCAGAAAGTGTCAACCTATTTCGGACGTTTGGTTTACGGGACAATGACGGAGTATATGATATGACCGTATACTCCTCTGAATTTGCTTCTGCATCTCTTCGTCGTCGCGCAATGTCATCCAGTGCTTCCTTGCCTAGTGAAATCGATACAACGAATGCCAGAGGAGCAATATAGGATGACATATAGCCTATTCGCAGAATGGGTATGATCTGCGATAATGCCACGAGAAGAAAGTAAATATTGAAAAAAAAAGAAAATTCATTGTAGAGAGTGCGTGGGAGGAAACTCCACGGGGTATATTTGGCGTTTGACACGATATTAGGGGGGTAACGAATTTGCTGTGTTTTCCCAACAAGCACCTGCCTTGTGGGTTTGTGATCCGAATGAGAATCTAATACCGTATTGCTATATGCATCAGGCGTGTCATCAGTCGTCGATGAAGAGGCAAACTTGGAGAAACGGAGTTTAGACCCAAGTCGGGCATATAAACTCCTATGCCCTACGGATTGTCGTCGAGGCTGGCTGTGTCCACTGAGAAGAGGAGCATAATCCTCAGCATATATTGAGCTCCTTCCTGAAAGTGTCTGGTTGCCGACGTCACGATCACCCAGCAAGCCTTCAGTATCATCTTCGCCATGCTGCTCACTTGGCCTGGCTGCAACCCGATTCCATATTCGATCTCGAGCTCCAGCGCGCAGGTTCTTCAATGCGATACCAGGTCCATATCGCGGATCTGTACCAATCCCTCCTCTATCCTTAGGGCTATGTCTGTTGCTGAAAGACACAGACGTCTCCGGGTCAAGTTCGTCAAGATCGAGATCATCGTCGGATTCGGCGTCATTAGATAGGTTTCGCCCATTCCGTTGCTTGTAATCATGAGAGGGTGCCATATTGAAGAGACGGCCGGTGTGTATATATCAGAGGTCCCATACAAATACACTCATGACTATACTCCTGCCAAGGCCGCAGCGTTGAGTATATATCAATCATCAATCAAATTAACATCAATGATCCCATCACATCGGGAAACAGTTAGCGGACCGGCTGAGTACCACGAATGCCAGCTGTACACACTTCCGTGTTTTCGAGAATCAGCACCTTGTTGGAAGCAAGACGATGCCCCAAGACAAGAATGATCCGTAGAGCAAATTCGAGGCCATGTAAAAGTTCATGGAGGCGTATATCCGTTGTTTGAGTACTAGCCATGAAGCCGCACCAACTCGGACAATTGATGGATCTGTAATGATGTCACGTGTCTGCCTGGGCAGGCCGCAGCTTAAATTCAGTGGCGCAGCAACAAGAATTGGTACCAACTGATGACATAACCCCTGCCAAACGCTTAGCTGGCTACTTCGGCTCTACATTCTTCCGTCACCCGCGGCTGTGACGGGGGAATGGCATTTGGGACCAAAACGGCTTCAACAACGCTGCTCCGACGGTGAGTGGCCACGCAAACAGTTATCGCTATTGTTAACGTAGCCATGATTCCGTGCCAGCAGATTTGATCATTGGTAAACGCGTGGTATTTTCTGTCATTTTTTTCTCCACCAGGTATGAGTTCCTGCCGTGCTGGCTTCTCTTGCCCCTTTTGTGCCACGGGTCGTGATAGCTGACCTTTATCCTTACAGGGCGTTTTTATTAAGAGTCAAGAGTGCTGGCAGACCGTCTTGTAATGGCACACGATATTGAATTTGCTTCTGAATATCGAAGAGCCGTGGAATCCAACATGATTCAACCCGCATCCTGGAATCCGGCGTTGCGACCAGATCACAGCCTGGACGGGGGGGACTCGTCCTCATCTCTAGTAGACTCGAACTCAACGTCGTTACCCGCGAAGCTCTCGGACCCCCCAAGCAACAATCCTCCGACAACACCGTCAGCACCGTCAGCATCATCTGCCGTTGGTGGAGACTACCCTGCAGAGTCTTCACCTGCTGAACTTTCAAATGTTTTCGGCGACGGGAGGGACGCTGGTGTGCAGATAACCCTCGCAAATGTACATTCATCATCCCAAAATGTATTTACGGAAACCCCAAACAATTTACCCTCCTATGACTTATCCCCCACCGCCCACGAGCCCGTACAACCTTTCCAGTCATCGCCACCAACCGAACAAAGCGCTACCTGCAGTCCGACGGCATCTGTTGGGTTCCCGTGGGGGAAGGATACGGATATCGATTCCAGCTGGGATATCTCACGCTCTACGACAGATCAATTTGATGGACTTGGTATAACCGATCGAACAAATTCCTTCCCGAACTTGGACGACTCTATCAATCTCGACTCTCACGGGAACGGGGATCCAGAAGCTGCTGTGCCGGGTGACAACCATGATACTAGTAATCAGGAGACTACACACCAGCAACCTCCGGTTGTACAGATCCTATATCCGAACTCGGATGATCAGCACGATTTCTTACCCTGGAGTACGACCACCGTCGATGAAGATCCTTCTGGACAGTTTTTTAATCAACTTAATACCCAAACTAAGCCTATATACACACCCTTAGAAGCCGAGTCAAGATTCGAGGAAGGCATGCCTTTGATCAATAATACAGAGCCCTCTTCGCCAACTGATAATAACCAAGCCGATACTATTGATGCAATCTTCAAGGAGGATGAACCCGTTGATGACGCTGACTTTTTTACTTCCAAGCCGGACATGCCACCGTTTAACCGCAAGTCCACTTCACAAGTTCTTGATTCTCTACGTTTCGAGCACAATCAAACCATGACGGACTCGCCATCTGATGCGGCACAAATCACAAACATGCTAGAAGCCGTTGAAGAGCCACTTGCCGATAAAGAAGTACCCGAGGATGACTTAGTAGAGAGGTGGAAGGCAGCTCTTGACGATGATGATCTACTGATTGATGATGATTTGGATGCGCCACAACCGCTTGAAGAAAATCTACCCAATGGAAATTATGAAAGCCCGATCCCTAATTTCTCATCGGAACCCGTCCAAACCTCACCTTTATCGACCCAGCAGCAGCCACATGCAAACCCCTACACTCCACATCAACCGTCATCCTCCGATATGATGGCCTTTCCTAATTCCGACTATGGACTGCATGACGCCAACGCTACTACTGGTGCTTTTGTCTCTCCGGCCCAACAATATTCGAGCGATCCCAATTTAAGTAAACCTGAAAGTTTCTCTAATCAGGCGAAGGCTGGCTACCAATCCCCGTACGATTTGCCAATGGAAATAATTCGACCGAAGCATCGTACTTATCAGCCATCTGCTTCTCAGCCTCCTTCAACTGCAAAGTCACCTGCAGTACAACCACCTCCTCGCAAGAGCAGCATGGCAGCAACGCGTCCATCAAGTTCAAGCTCCGCCTATGCCCCTTCAAACCCCTCACCCCCGCACTTGTCTCACCAAGAAATGGAGAGAACTCGAAGCAGCACCTTTTTCGAGGAACTTCCAGTTGCCTCCAGGTCGCGTCCCTCAAGTACTTCCAAATACACTCCTTCGCGAACCATGACGCAGCCTGTTGGTCCACCACCGTCTAATTCTATCCCTCCCAATGTTCTTGCAGCCCCTAGCGTAACCCAGGAAGCAAGTGATCCGTTTCAACTGCAAAAGCCGGAACTGCTAGACCCATATTCATCGCTTCCTGTTCCGTCAGGCCCAACTGCTTCTGGACCATCTGGCCGTTATTCTCCAAGGCCTCCCACGTTACACCACCCTGGATCCAAACCCCCCTCATCTCCAAGATACTCCCCAGCCCCGCCACCATCTAATGGGTCTCATGCCTCGAATAAATATATGTCCCAACCTCCAACGAGCTATCCCCCCTCCAACATACTCCCTTTTCAGCCGAGAACATCGAGTCCCCTGGCACAGCAAGAGAATGTATCCCAAGCATATCCACACCCCACCCATCCGCCGGCCGAGTTTAGCCCCACGTCGTTTCCAGCGCCTCTCAACCAAACCATCTCTCGCCCCGGGAACTCACGAAGCCAAACAATGCCTCCCAGCCAATATCTACCTCATGTAGGTAGCGGAACTGGACCAGTTTCCCAATCGGCAGATCGTTATCCGCCCCCTTCCCCTCTTATTCGTAATAATACCTACGAAGTGACATCTTCTCACGCTCAGATTCCACCTGCGTCTACCGCGATGCCTTCTTCCCTCCCGCCTCCAAACACATCGATTCAGCACCAGCAATTCTCCGAGCCACAACTAAGGCCGCCAAGAAGATCCCAAACACAATCGCCAAGCAGACACCAATACGAACCCATATCATCGAGTGCGCCCGAACCCTTCCAAAGACCTGCATCGGCCCACAGCCCAGTGACGTCTCTGCAAACCCAACCCGGGCAAGCAATCAAATCTCTTTCTGCGGAGCTTGATTTCATATATCCCACTGATGGGCAAGAACTCGATCCCCTTCAACGATGGAAAGGGGCGCCAATTTTCAAATTCGGTTTTGGTGGAGTTATTGCTAGCTCATTCCCTAAACGCACTCCTAGGTACGCGACTGGTCAACTTGTTCCAAAAATAAAGCCGACACCTGGAGAGACCAAAGTGCGTCCCATAGGTAATGTGGTTTCGGAATTCGAGCCAGGAGCAAAGTTCCCAGGACCGCTGAGGTCGAAATCAAAGAAAAAGGATATCATAACGTGGCTATCATCTATGATTTCTCGGTTTGAAAACGATGGCACTCCTCTGGATATGCTGTCTTCGCAACAACATAATGAGAAGATCCTTCTTTGGAAAATCGTGCGGGTCATGGTTGAGCATGACGGCCTTTTGTCAGGCAACCCAGATGTTGAAAATTCCGTGCGGACCATTCTATCGCCGATCCCTGAAACGCCCCGGGTTTCATCGGAGACTTTCGGGTTCCATACTCAGCTTTCTAGCGTTTATGAAAGTATCAGCGGAGAAGCGCAATCCGAACCGATGAAAGTCGATGGAATAGAAAGCATACGTAGATCCCTTCTAGCCGGGGAGAGGGAAAAGGCTGTCTGGGAAGCGGTGGATCGACGCTTATGGGGCCATGCCATGTTGGTCTCCTCAACCCTTGATAAATCTGTCTGGAAACAGGTAGCACAGGAGTTCATAAGACGGGAAATTAAGGCTCTTGGTAACAATACCGAATCAATGGCGGCTCTTTATGAAGTTTTCGCAGGCAATTTGGAGGAGAGTGTCGATGAGCTGGTACCACCTTCTGCCCGGGCAGGGTTGCAGATGGTTAGCAAAATTGGGGGACCTGGCCACATGAAGAACGCTCTGGGGGGGCTTGATAAGTGGCAGGAAACTTTGTGTTTAATTTTAAGCAACAGAAGCCCCGATGACCATGTTGCCCTTCTTGCCCTTTCTAGGCTTCTCGCAGCTTATGGAAGAATAGAAGCCTCGCATATCTGTGCATTGTTTGCGAAATCTGCTTCAGCACCACTAGTTTTTAGCGGCCCTGACGATCCACAGTCACAGATCGTACTTCTCGGGGCGGACCATCGTCGATATCCATTCACCTTTGCCAACGACCTAAATTCCATTATTCTCACCGAGGTGTACGAGTTTGCATTCTCTATTCTGTCTGGTTCTGCAATAGCAGTTGCACCGCATTTCCAAGCCTTTAAACTCGAATATGCACTTTCCCTCGCGGAAAATGGCAGTATATCCGAGGCCCAGCAGTATTGTGACGCTATCGGGGCAATTTTGAAATCGACGACTAAGCCTTCGCCATACTATCATCAGCGATTCTTCTCTGAACTCGACGAGCTTACCAACCGCCTTAGACAATCTCCCACTGGGGGTTCTTCTTCATGGATGTCAAAACCGAGCATGGAGAAGGTTTCTGGGTCCATTTTGGCAAAATTTAACAGTTTTGTTGCCGGTGATGATAGTGACGGTGCCTCCACTGGGTCTGGAAGAGCGGGGGATGCGGAAATAGGACCCTTCGCTAAAATGGTTGGCACCCCTCCAATAAGCCGCTCACCTTCTGTCCATGACTCGTATGCGGCGTTTGGAGCTGGTCAAACAATTCCCGCGATGCCTGCTACTTCCCGCTATGCTCCCGGAAACCAATATGCCCCTTATTCCTCTCCAGATCAATACCGTGGTCGTGGATCTCTTGACTCACAAAGATCCCCACCTTCTAGGGGCCGCTCTTATTCTCAAAGTCGCCCGTCTCAGGAACTAAGTAGGGGTATGGAAAATAACTACCATCAGATGGCACCACAGCATATTTATGGCCCGCCATCAGTTCATGGGAGAGTCTCAACGCCACCCCAGCATTCAGCATATGCTGAACTTGCTCCTGTTGAAGAAATACAATCTTCCCAAAGCTCGGATCACGCAGGCTCTGAACAGCCCATTCACTTTGGCGGATATCAACCCACTCTTAATCAACAATTCACTATGGAGCGGGAGGCCGGATCGCCTGCTGCCCATAATACCGGTTATGAGCCACCAGCGGGAACAACCGGCTACGAACCCCCGTCATACGTGCCTGAACCAGTGGATGCCTCTGAATTAGACAAGGAGAAGCCGAAAAAGTCATTCATGAATGATGATGACGAAGATTTTGCCGCTCGTGATGAGGCCGTAAGAAAAGCTGAGAAGGAGCGCAAAGACCGTGAAGCGGACGAGGCATTTAAGAAGGCAGCAGAGGCAGATGGTAAGCTCTTCTACTCTCTCGTGCTGTTAACCAACGCTAACTAAGTGTCTTCGCCTCTATAGCCAAAAAGCCCGCCTCAGAGAAAAAAGGCTGGTTCTCGTGGTGGAGTAAGAAAGACCCGAACGCTAGCAGCACCGGAGGCCCGATCCGAGCTAAACTTGGCGAGGAAAATTCTTTCTATTACGACAAAGAACTGAAGAGATGGGTTAATAAAAAGGACCCAAATAGTGCCACTGCAACTGCTCGCTCTACGCCACCACCACCTAAAGGACCAGCGCCACCAAGCCGCTCTGTAAGCGCAAACAATGATTCCCCTCCAGCGGTCAATAATATTCCAACGACAGGCTCGGCTCCAACACTTGCCCCGCCACCTAATCCTTCAAGTGGCCCTCCTTCGCAGGCTGGAGACTCATCACCCCAGAACCTAAGCCCGGGATTACCATCTTTGGCAGCCCCATCTGCAGGAAGTCCATATTTAATGCCGCGATCCGTTTCAACTGGACCACCATCCCGACCAGGAACGGCTTTGAGCAACGCGAGCTCTATTGATGACCTTATCGGAGCACCGCAGGCAAGGAAGGCAAACACAGTCAGGGGAAAGAAAAAAGGTCGAGGCTACGTTGATGTTATGGCGAAATAAAAATAACCGATTGCCAGCCGAGGAAAAACCAAGCCTGTCACGGATATTCACGAAATGAGTAAAGTTGCTGTAGACTACGAGAGGGGAAGCCCTCGAATACAGCCATGGTTCGTTCGACACCTTTCATCAAAGGTTCCATATGCCGTTCTTTATATTTACTGATAAAATTATGCATTTTCTTTTTCATTTTCCGCCCTGCGTTTCGAGCGTGAATGGCCTCTTCCATATTTTATCATAGATTTTGTAATATTGGCGTTTTCCCTTCCACATGCTGGATTTCCTCGTGCTAGCCTTCAACATGTCCCCATATTATTGGGGAATATTTTGTTTTATTACAGTATTATATCCATGTTTTCTTGGTTCTTCTTCTTTGATGCCCCCACCCCTCCCTCCCAGTGAGACAGGTCTGCTACTCTGTTTATGTCAGATGTTGTCAGTGGAGCACCTGTTTTATCTCGTCTCTTATTGCACACTTCGTGACATTACTTCTTATTCTGTATACTATTGGTATTAATATTCATTCCATCACGTCAATAAGTATTTTAATTAGTTCTTTATTTACTTTTTGGATTTTTCCTTCTTTCTATCGCAAATATATATACTTGCTTGCATATCCCTGAAGAATGGACAAAAGTTCTAGTCATTGTATGCTCGCACTGTTCAGAAATAAGGAATCTAACCCTCAGGAGTCGCAAGTGGTTATCTATTTATTTTCCATTTGTGGCCATTTAGCATTGCTGACCTGCACCTAAACAGCTTGGGTAGGTAGTGTTAAGGACTGTAATCGCAATCAAGCTATGGCTTTCACGGTTACACCATTGTAATGCTGCAATTTCAGGGGCAGGTGGATGGTTTAGCTGAGTTAGCATTAATAGGGTGGAGAGACGATAGCCGGCTGTCTGTAAATCATATGCGTATGGTACAGTACATACTTGTATCACCGCAATTGAAATTGACTTTAGATTGATATCTGAGGTATACATTTGTACTCTCAACACTAACACCTTTGCGCCTATTTTTTCCCTTGTATTTGCTGGGATCCGTCATATTGGTTTACTGTGAGTTTGGTAAAGAAAGAACCGGGTGGTACTCCGCATTAGACATCGTGGGTGAGGATTCGTAGAGTGGAACGTCGCAATAGAAAAATGGAACAATATTAAGTTAGGTATTTGTATGTATGACCCCCGACTGCTGTGCTGTGTGTGTAAACAAAACAATGTTAAGCGGCGTACGAGTTGATATAATACTATGTGGAAGAATATGATTAGAAATTGCGGGTTTTCAAAACACTGTCTAATAGCCGGGAGATATAACTGTTTTTGTTATGCTGTGGCAGTTGCAAAAAAAAAAAAAAAAAAAAAAATCGCAATACAGATTTATATCAACGGGAAAGTTTTATGGACTCACCGTTAAACATGAATCCTCTCCAGCTCCGCTATCCGGTAAATAGACGTATAGAATCAGTGCAGTATCGTGGATAAAGCCTATTGGTTTTGTATATTTGACAGAAGTTATTAGAATTTGAATAGCGGAACTGCACGTTGGCCGTACGCAAACTGCACTCTGGTAGCGATTTCCACAACCCATGTCCGCTGACGGCGGAGTGGGCAACACTAGTGGCCGCCTCACGGGATGCCCTAGTGGGGAAAAAAAGGTATGTATATAAGAAAAAGGGAAACCTACACGCAACAACCCTTGGGCTTAACCGCCCGACACTCAACACGCGTCCCCAGTCGTTTCCATCAATCCTTACCCTCGCCCACCCTTCCTCTGCCTCCCCATTCTCTCCACCCAACTCCCTCATCCGCTCGCTGGGGAGCTGCTCCAGCTCATTCTGAGACAGCTGCGCCGGGTCCAGAGGCGGATTAAGCAATCCAGTCCACACGCTGGAGATGCGCAAGGTGTCCGTAGCTATAGCGAGCTTCAGAGAGCCGTGCATGTTGGCTGAGAGTTCCAGCTTGGGGCCGATACCGTGAGTGGTTCCGGCACCCGCACCCTGTGTGGATGTTAGCCCCGTTGTTGCTGTATTGATGATACTCTTGGTAGCGGAGTCCATGGCCAGCTTTGTGAAGCGCTCTGAGATACTTTTCAGCTGGATGAGGCTGGGAAGCACGATGTGGACATCTGGGCTGCGGCAACGGGGCTCGTGCAGACCTTCAACAGATGAAGGCGGGAGCACGCGGACGGGGATTTCTTGCGTGATCACGGTTTCACGCTCGCGGGGGCCGTCGGGTTGGTTAATGTGTGTTGTAGCCGTGGCTGTCTGGGTGCTGCCTGTTGGCGGTGGGTGCATGGGAATCCCGTTGGGATTAAAGTGACTATCGGTGTTGTTGCTGTTGCTGTTACTCACTCCGAGGGCATTCTTCCCTGACGTCCATGACGAAGTCACGACTGTTAATGCAAGCAAGGGGACAGATCCTTTCTTGGTTAATCGTAGTTGTGCTGAGGTTGCGCTTGTTGCGGAGCGGAGAGCGCGGTGGAGGGCCCCGATGGGGACTTCAAGGTTGATAACGCCCGACGCGGCACTTATTGAGTATGACTCAAAAACTGTGTCCTATAGCATGACGTAGGAATACATGAGTCCACTTTATTCATTCATTCCATTAATCTGCTTCAACTTTTTGATATATACTTTAGCATGAGGCAGTTCCACGTACAATTGGCAACTGGGCCCAGACCTGGGTTCCCTGGTCTGGGATGATGGTGAAGCGAACGGCTTCATCTTCCAGTCGAACCCAACATACTTTGCCCAGAGATGATAAAGACGCGGTAAATTCTAATAAGGAGAAGGTATCAGGACCAGCATTTTGAAAAGGGTATTAATTTGGGAGTAACATACTGGCAAAGGTGCTAATGTTCATCAGCTGGCTTCTGAAGCGCATCCTGCTCGCTTCATTCTGAAGAGCAGTAAAGTCTATTTAGTATGATCCACTGTCCTTATAGAGTTACGGACTTAAATAGCTGTATTGCTCCGATATAACGACAGGTTCCGCATTTGAAACCGATAGCTATTCCGTTCCTCTCGTGCTTAGTAGTTAAATGGTAGCAGTTCAGTTCCTGCTGGCGGCCACAGGAAACAAGATGGTGGAGGAATCGTTATGTAAGCTCTGCGTCTCGTTAGTTAGTTAACTTAACTTAACTAACTAACGTAATCCACATGCGAGCGCAACACCCATGCGAGCGCAACACCCAAATTACTGTATACCAAATAAGTAATTT
>LGRN01000421.1:0-24717 GCA_001883825.1 Emergomyces pasteurianus Ep9510
CAAACATCACAGAATGTTTAGCAGAGCTTTCAAGCTTCTCAGCATATGTCATGAATTTAAACTTTAACACATCTTTAAGTTTGAATTGCTTAATTCAACAGTCAAACTAGAAATAAAAAAGAGTAAAAAAATATAGTTAGCTGAAGTTAGTAGAATAATAGAGAGAAAGGGTTTCATTGTTTATAGAAAAAAAAAAAAAAAAAGAATGAGATTAAGAGAAGAATGTTTTATCAATGCTAGATGATATTCATACCATAGACAATGCTCAACACGAGCACATCGCACACTAGATCATTTTAATCTTCATTTAGTTTTATTAATTTTCATGTTCTTAAAGAAATCTTTTAAATATATGAATTGTGTTCAGATCTAATCTTGAATAAAGAAATCTTCTGATAGCTGCTTAATAGCTGAACTAGTTAAGATAGAAAAGTCAAGACTTCTGAGCCTAGATTCTTAAAGAAATTCTCAACTTAATGTATTTAAAAAGATAGAAATTCCTTTTCAAGGTATCTCTCTTTCAACATACATCATAGATTCAGAAATCAATGTTAAACTTTAAATAAATGTAAGAGAAATGTAAATATATGAGATGACATGCATGTTCTTTCTTTGTGCAAGAACAAAAGAGAGAGTATAAAAAGTAAAGTACATGCTATATAAAAGTTTTTAAAGTAAAGTAGTCATGAGTGTGTCATTAGTAGAAATATTATCATGCAGAGCAAATCTAAAAGTTTTTATAAAAGATTTAGCTCAGTACTGCTCTGTGTGTAAAAATCTTTTTTCTAGACTCTGCTTTTAAATGTTAATGAAAGTCTTCATGATGATGTCATTCTTGTTCTTGTACTGAAACATTGCTGTAAAATTTAAGTTCATTAAGCAGATTACTGTTTCTCTAAATTTAATATCAAGTTGATCAACTTCAATGATTAATTCATTAAAACACTTTATTACACACTAAATGAACTTTTTAATAGATTTATCACGCATAAGCATGACGTGTACACTCACATATCAAGATGCTAATGTCTAGATGTTCTCAAGTAAGATGTCGACGAGATTAATGCAGTTTAAAGTCATGTTAAAGACACGCTCAAGACATGTTCTTGAATATAAAAAGAGTTTAAGACTTATAAAAGACTTGAAGAAGAGAAACAATTGCTGACCTATGTTTAGAATTGCTAGAATTTTAAGATAATAGTGAAGTCTGTCTGCTCTATGATTATCATCTATACTCTTGTTATACTAATATTACACAATTTTACTTTAGACTTTCTTTTTATCCTCACTCTCAACCTTGATAGCCATTCTATATCTACTTATATCACCAAGACATTAAAGCTAGACACTTTTAAATTAAGGAACAATCTTTAGAATTAATATCAGCATATTAAATGCATGATGTATGAATTTAATCATATGTTTTAAGCTGTCTAAAAGTCAAGATCTTATAATTTCTAGCAGTGAAAGAATAGTGACTGTTTATACTTAAGAAGATACTTGACGTTTAACAGCAAGCTTTAAAATCTTTAAAGAGACAATGAGATGCTGTAAAGATAAATAAAGATCATGATGTTTATAAAGAAGAGCTTGATGACATTTAATTAAAAAGACATATTAAGCTGCAGTCAACTTTTAAAGATCTTTGATCTTATTATTCACTGTTTAGCATAGCTGTTTAATGATAACAAGACTACAATGTATGTCTTAAATCTTCTTTATCAATTCAGAGTGTGTTAACTGTTTAAGTATAGACTTATAAACCATGAGAGTTACTTGCAATGATTCAGTGTTATTATTATCATTCACTCTTGCAGCTGCTTTCATTTAAAGCAGTTTTAATACTTCAGTCAAGAAAGCCTGATCTACAGAATTTTATTCTTTAAGAAAAAATAGATGCTTTTATAGAGTGATGAGTAATTATAAAGCTGAGACTGAGCGACTGTTGAGAGTTGATTTTAATTAAAGTGAACAGATTCTTGATGCTGACTTTAATGAAGGGTCAAAATTAAGCATAACAGAGTTTTAAAATCAGAAAAATGTCAAGTTCTGATTATTGTTTTAAGATTGAGAGCTGAAGCTCTGTTGAGAACTGTCATTGTCAGACTTCTTTTCAAAAGAGTCATTGCTATATGAATATCTTGTTAGCTTAAGCCCACGTTCGAGAGCAGTAAGCTGTTTTTTAAACTTTTTTTAAGAGATATTAATATTTGATGAAGTTAAAAGAGCTGTCAGGTTTGAGCTGCTGCAGAGATTAACATGCTCATTACAAACAGAATTAAGTTTACTACATAGATATATAAGTTAGAACTAAGAAATGATCACACAACAGATCATACTTAAGACAGATATTTTTCTAAGCTTTCACTCATCTTTTCATTGACTTCTCTTTAACATAAGAGTTTAATATACTTATTTAAAATCTGAGAGTAACATGTTGATTGACTGCTGAAGTTCTTGTTGACTTTGTTATCTGCTTCTCTATTCTCTCAGTCTTTATTTAACTACTACAAGAAGAGTTGTCAGATGATTGTTTGTTTATAACAGATGTCTGTAGATTGAAAGAATTATTAAAGCTAAATTTCACTGAATCTGTGCAGTTAAAAGAATAAAAAAGACATATAGAATTACTGCTGCATGAAAGCGCTTAGTAAAATTTAAGAATGAATCTTAAAGATTAGTTAGAGAGGCATGTAAAGGCTTTTGTAAGCACTTTTAAAAGCCTTTTATCATAGTAATATTCTCTATATAATCAGACATGTTTTTGTTAGTGTTGATAAGTGTATGTATTTATGAGTCGAGGTGTTGTATAATGTTGTTTTGTATTATACTTCACCATCTGAGAAAACAACTCAGTCATTAGTCAGGCTGCATTCGTGTTCTGCACTCTGATACTAAATCATTGCTTAAAAGTCAGACAAATCATTTACAAGCAAAAAAAAATCTACAGCTTTGTTATTACTCAGTTTCACAGTCATCTCACTACTGTAACTTTAATATAATGCATTCAAGTATAGATGACCAGTCAACATTCAAACCAGGCAACGAGTGAGTAAAAACAAGACAAACGATTCATGTGATTTATATGATTCTTCTCTTTGTATAAGAACAAGAACAAGTTCTGAATGGCTAGTCTGCGTTTGCACTAGATAATGAGCTAGTAATGATTATCAAAATGAGTAAAAACCATTGATACTCACTGCAGCTCATTTCTCACAAGGATTTCAGTAATGTATTGTTTCTCAAGTCAACATTAAGACACTGATTCTAAAACTGCAAACAAATGCATTTAAGCATGAATGATCAGTCAACATTTAAACAAGACAATGAGCAAGCAAAGAAGATGTATTAATTAAAAAAACACAGTCACCAGAGATTACAATCTTGATCATTACAGTCAAATGATTCAGTAAAATTAAATTTTGTCTCTTACTTGTTTTGAACGATCACTACTAACCCGGTGTCTTGTATAAATACAGACCTGTCATTCACATTTGTTACTCATTAAAAGAAGTTGTCAGAGATCATCTTTTATTGAAATATGCAGCAAGACAGTGATTGTAATCTTACACAAGCTCAGTCATTGATTTTAGTCAAGTATATTTCTTGAATTAACAATAAGATGTCAAGAATATACTCAATAAATATCACTCTTAAGAAGTTTATAAATATATTTGACTGTCAAAGTTTAGATTCAAGCTGTTTTATGATCTGATAAAAGTGTAAAATAGAGATAAATAACTTTCTCTAACTGAGCAGAATTTCATCTAGCACTCAGAATTTCTAATTTTCTACATGCAACTTCATTGAAGTCAAGAAAGAGTGTTCTATTTTTAAGTAATCAATCATTTTTTACTGATCTAACAAAGTATCAATCACAAACAAACAACACATGTACTGTACAAAAGAAAATCAAACAGAGAATCTTCTGTGATTTCTGTAAAGAACTAGAAGTTAATTTATAGATTTCTATGCACATCCTTCTCTACTCTTTCACTTTCGGTTTTCGCTCATATATCACATATAATTCATGATATATGTGAAGTTTCTTGCTTCTCAGGTCATTTTTTACTTAAGCGAGACATACTTGCAACTCATTCATTGATCATCAAAGACTCTCAGTGAAAATCTTAAATAAAATTACTTTCAGTTCATCTAGAATATTCAGAAGAGCAAAACTACTCAATTTCTTTAGTTTATTGTCTGCTTTTTATAACTCTATTAAGACTTACTTTATTTTAGTGATGCATCTTCATCGAATATACAAAACTTAACATATTTAAAATCTTTAAGTTGTAATATTAACAAAGCCAGTCTTATTCATTGTCTGTGTGCAGGTTGTTACTTTACAGAAAGACTTCTTCAGTTTATCTCAATCCTCTATGATATACTGTTGTCATTCAAGTGTGTGTATGGCTTTTTTATACATTTCATCATTTGAGAGGAAGTCATGCTTAAGTGATTTAAGTTTAAAGTATTCATCTAGTTTTAAATGCTCAAAAGCTTCTTTATACAGTATTTCATAGTTAAAGATTGCATCATTTAACTTCTGTTCATGAATAAAATTAAATTTATATAACAATTTTTATTTCTTAAAGTTGTTAATCTTAAAGATGCAATTTGATGAAACCCTGAAATCAATCATCAGTCAGAATATATTTTATAAAGTAAATACACTTCTTACAAGCAAGATTGAATTTAACTTAAATCATTTTCTTAAATCATTGTATTAAGATATTCTCTGCTGTAATGATTAATCAGACTTAAATAAGCATCAGCTTCTGATTTACGCACTCAGCACATTCAATTGCTCAGATATCTGTTTCTATTCTTATATCAAGAATATTGTAAGAACTTTCACTTATAAGAGTAAGAAATAGTTTATTTAAAACCAGCTTGTATATATGATGCAACTGTGTTCTAGTTAGATTTTATACAATGAGTATCAGATGTAATTGTTTATCATGTTCATTCAATTCTTCTCTAGCTCATCATTCAGCTATTAATCAGTCAGTAAACATGTTTCTGCACTTTAAGAAATAGTACTCATTAAAAGATATTTTTCTTTACATTATGCATGATATGTTCAACCATGCTGCTTATTTAGCTTATACAAGTCAAGTCTGTTTAAGATTCTCTTATTATAACTTTAAGATTGTTAGTTAAGATAATCATTTTCAGTGCAGAGGTCTTATAAATAATTAATGACATTGAGTGTGAGAGAAACTAAGTCCGCTTCTTCTACTTTAGAGTGATAGTCACTGATACTGTCTGTCTCTTTTCTCTCTTTCTTCTCTTTTTCCTCTTTCTTCTCTTTCTTCTCTTTCTTTTCTTTCTTCTCTTTCTTCTCTTTCTTCTCTTTCTTCTTCTTCTTCTTCTTCTCTTTTTTCATTTTCTTTTTTTTCTTCTCTTTCTCTGTCTTTATACTATGAGAATGATTCATGAAAGATAATATTTCTTCTGCTGTCTCAGGTTGACTAACTAATTTAACATTCATACTGAAATTAGTCTTATTCATGTACTGAATCTTCTTTATACAAATGCTGTTGCTCTGAAACAAAGATGCTATCTTAGCACTCTAACCTGACTGTCAATATCACTGTCGTCTGTGTTTTAATTCAATTCTATTTTCTCTTTGCTCTTTATAATCTTGAAAAAATTTTAACGAACTGAATAGACAATCATAATGTAATCTCTGTAATTATTCAGAGAGTAACTTAGAAAGTAACATCAAGAAAAATAAACAAAAAAGTAAAAATTAAAAATCAGTTAAAGAGTCTCTGAGAATGAGAGTTAAGAAAATGATTAAGATTGATTGCTTGCTTTGTATTCTGTGATTTCATGTCTGACTAGTGTTGTTTTACACTAGAATAGAGAAAAAGATGAATGTAAGACCTTTTTTTATAGAGTCAAGCAAGAGACTGTTGCTAGTGCATGTAAATAAATAATACTTGTAAAGTGTATTAACTTTGACTCTGTTGAGCGAAGCGAAGAGCTGTACTGTTTGTTCATGATCTTTGTGTTAAATAAATTTCAGAGACTCAATACAGTTAATCAGCTGAGTGTTATCTTGAAGATTTAAAACCACTGTAAATGCTTCATTAATACATATCATTATATAACTAAGAAACATGTCAATGTATGCTAGATTACAGATCTTTCTTTAAATGCTTCATACTTTCTATATAAACATCTTGTAAATTACACATCTTCTTTTAAAGATACTCTATTTCTTAACAAAGCTTAACATCTTTCAATTCATAACACAATGAAAATATATACACAGTCTGCAGTGCATGTTCATAGTCTTTTCATAGCTTGACTACATGACATTTAAACTCTTTCAATTTCTACTTTTTAACATTCATATTCAAAGCACATGATGTAAAATTAAACAATTTATTAAATGATAAACAAAGCGTGTTGAATGCTGAAGAAAGCTTTTAAAGATATGTTTACATGTTATTAATTGTCTTTGCATTGATAAGACATTGAAAAGGTTCTTACAAGTTGAAAATAGTTTGTTTAATATTCAATCTTGTTTGAAGTAACACACTATAGAGATCATTCAGACTGACAATATTTTATTTACTATTAAAAGATTTCTGAATAAGATAAGTATTAAGAAACAATAAATTTTAAAAGTGCTTAACTTACTATGATGAAAAGACAATTTTAAGTAAATGAGATAGACTTTTTAATATCCTTCTGAGATGATAAGCTCGTTAAACAGAATACTTACAAGTTCATCTCTTTTAAGAAGTAGAAGCATTTAACTGCATAACAAGTTTACAGCAAGAATAAAGACAAGAATAAAAATTAAACTTAAAAGCTAGATTAATTAGTATTGTTATGATATTTTATATAGAGAAAAATAGCTAAAACTATTCAACAGGGCTAGTGAAAGTTATATAAAGACCCATGAATCATGGCAATCTGTTCTCTGAACAATATAATTAAAGCGCTGCTTTCTCATTGCTTCAAGCAGTTAATTCATCATATCATAGCTTCTGCTGATAGTTCTCTTCAAACCTCTTACATAATACAGTAAATATGTCTGTCTCTTAGATTGACTGATCTGAATAGTGAATTGAGATTATTGTTCTAATTTTTTGAAAGATACTGTTAGACTATCACAGCAGCAAAAACAGAGAAAAGTGACATATTAAATATGCTGATTCAGAATGAGCTGTTTAAATCTTATCTAGTTGTATATAGCTTTTCTTGACTGCTGATGTGATCTCGATGCCAAAATTCACTATGTTCTTTATCATCAAGACCCAGCTTGAACAATTTTCTTGTTAAGAATCTAGATTAAATGTGTTGTCTGAGAAGCTTGGTAACAGCACTGTGTTCTTTAATTTATTAGAGTGAGTAGAAATATTTCAAGCCATGTAGACATCAATAGCAATAATCAACATCATTTAAAGTCATGTCAATACACATTGAAGAGAGAGCTGTGATTTAAAACTCATTTAAATTAAAAGAAGTCAGTTGTGAATGAATTCAGCTGCAGTAAATCCTGCTGTTATGAGAACAAGAAGTGCATAGATTGTAACTTTACAGATTACAGCGTCCTGAGATGGTATATTACAAATTCCGCGCTAAAATAAAAGACCAGCAATCACAAGTACGGTGTAGTCAATACACATGATCATGACTGTATCTTTCACTGACGCCGTGTAGACAATCAAGCTAATTTAATGAGCACAAGATCTATTAAGATTAAGAAAAAAAGCATATCATAAGATCAATTTAAGCTTTATTATAAAAGAAAGAAAATCATATCTTTAAAATAATCAATGCAGCAGAGCGTTCATAAGAGAATCAGCTTAGATTTTAATCTGTTAAATCATCTAGATATCATGATTAGTAAGAATTAAAACAGAGACTGAGAATAACATACCTCAAAGACTAGCGAGAATGCTGTACATATTCTCAAGAAATAGTAAAATGCTGATGTGTCTGAAACAAGCTTTAAGCATATATCCATCATCTTCTCAGTAGAAGAGGCTTATTTCCACGCCTTAGGCCTGATAGATCAATGTCAATGACGACAGCATTGACACAGATAAAGAGAACAAAGATCGATATTTCAGGCAGTTGATGAGGTTAAAAGCAAGAAATAGTAAGTAAGATAAGATGTACTGTACTTAGCACGATGAGTACTATTGACAGAAGCGCATATGAGATATTAGAATACATTTTACAAGAAAAGACAGTCAAGTTGATCTATTTTAAAATGATTCATCACAGAGCGATGCAGTGTAGTTTATAGCTCTTAAACAGTCACTCTCTGCATCTTAAATGAACTTTTTCAATGATTGAGAGATATATTATTTTAATTTCAACAAATGTTAAAGAGCAGAAACCTGTTCAGACCTGACAAATAGTTACACTATTGTAGTTTAATTTGTTGTGACTCTATACAGAGTTGTCTTCTATTAAAATATGAGACTAAGAATCAGTCATTTTGAAAAAGGATAATAAGCAGAGCAATGAGTACATCTTGATTTCTAGCAATGACCACATTGATTGATAGTCTGATATGAGAAACTTGGGTTAGCTAAATTGAATAATGAGCACTATCAACAACAGAGATAGCCCAGAAATTCATACATCAGTCACTAAATTTAAACTTAATCTGATTGTATTAAATGAGCTGTAAGGCCTTGCGGTATGAGTTTAACAGCTGTTTTTCTTTATCATATTAGAGTGTTTCTTAAAAACAATCAAAATTTTTTTTAATAAGCAGATTCTGGCGCAGAAATTAATATTAACAAGAAGCTTCTGATATCTCTGATAGCACTGTGCATTCATCTGGCTATTCAGCTCTATCATGACAGCCGTCATCCTGCATGTACCACAATAGCTTGATTAATGAGTACAACATCTTCATTGACCACACTGTGATATCTGTTAAAGCTATCATTAACAGGAAATGAAAGTTTAAAAGACTTGTTTTCAGGCTTAAGATCACTCTTGCTGAAGTTTAAGCCATCACAACGCAGCTGCTTCTTTTAAAAAAAGTTTCTGTCACAGTATACAGTGATGACAAGAAGAACTTAAATAGTTTTAACAATGTTGTCAAGATCAAAGTAACTATAATGTCACATTAATAGTCATTCTTCTAGAACAGATAATTGTCTTCTATTAAGAATTATTCAAAAAAAAAGTAGCTGTGCATTCAACTTAACAGATCATAAAGTTACAGATCAGTGTGTGATCTCTATACAGTTTAAATTTTAAAAAGACAACAATCTAGATAAACAATATTCAAGTTTACTAGACTGTTAGTGTAATTAAAATTTATTTCATTAATGAAAAGAAATCTATGTAAGCATAATGCAAGAAAATGCCAGATCATATTTCTCAATTTAATAACTATCATTTCAATTGACAGTCTGAACTATTTAAATATAAAGAGAAATAATCAGTCTGTAACACGTTAACTTTAAAGAGTTATAAAACAATCATTTATGTACTTTTAAAAATTTAGTCTCTTTATTGAGTTGATGAGACCAGTGCAGGCAGGCTATTTCTAATTAAAAATGTATGTAAGTTGTCGATCAGCAGCTGCAATTAAACAGATTAATTATAAGTCTATCTATTCTGTCATTCGCTGACTGCTTGTTAACTGACAGAGTTGTTCATTGACAGACTGACAGAGTTCATTAACAGACTCATCAACAAACTATCAATAAAACAAGAGTTCATTGACAGACTTATTAACAAACTGTCAATAAAACAACAGTCTGTTCACTGACAGTAACTATACTTACTGCTGATCTTAGCTGACTCATTTTACTTTGTCAATTTCTTGCTAAAGCTCTGTTCTTCTTCTTTTCTTAAGTTCAACAGCTCAAGATAACAGTTAAATCAGAAATACTGTTAATTTTAAAAGCCTTACTGTAAGTTTCTTCAGACTTGCTAAAGACTCATTACATGAATGTAATTCTTACTTTTAAGACAATTACAGAATAAATTAAGATAATGATTATTTAACATTCTTTCAGTGCATCTGATCAGCAGATGCACATTACTACTCACTTCTCTTCTTCTTCTTCTATTTACAATAAATTGCTTTAACAAACCACTAGCACTTTAAACAATACTTATAAAGAGGATTTGATTTGTTCTGTTTTTAAGAGCTTTGAATCAATTCAGCAATTCACTGCTTTAAATTCTGCTTCTGAAGAGAGAAATTCAGTTCTTGAAGTTAAGACACAACCTTCAGCGTGTGTTGTTTCTTCAGAGACATGCTCTTTTAATTTTAATTCATCTCTCTCATCTCAAGCTCAGCGTCTTTTACAAAAGATAAAAGAAAAACTTAACAACATTCATCAATTTTTGAAACACAGTTTACACAGCATAATTAAAGAGTTTGTTAAGAATCTACAAAGCAAGAACTTTCACCTTGACCATATTAAGAGCATTGCTAGAAAGCACACCTTAGAGTCTAAGAACAGGTTCATTCAGTGCCTTGCTCAGCGATCTCTAGCACTTGATTTTCATCAATGAGAATGCAATCTGTAATAAACAGAAAGTACAAGACTGAATGATGTGTTCAGAATACTGTCATCATCTAGAAATAAGAATGAGAATTTTAAACATTACATGAAACATGTAGTTTGATTCATTGACACTGAATCTGCTTATCTTACACTCAAGCATGAAACTAAATAACTGACAGTTGAGAATGTATGCAACACCTCAGGAATAGTAATAACAATGTCATTTGTGTATAGACTCTTTAATGCTCTGACATATTCAGATATTCATAACTTTTTCTTTCTTTTCAAAGATCAAGAAAATCTATTTAATACTCTTAAAAAAGCTTTATGTTAAGTTGAGTTAAGTTAATTAACATACAATGATAAGAACTGACTGTACAAAGAAGATGATCTTTACTTACACATCATGTAGAACTCAGATAAAATAAACAATGTTACTCTGAAAGTTCTCAATTCTGCTCATTCTTCTGCACAGTCAGACATTGTTGTTTAATTTTACAACACTGTCTCATTTAAGAAATTAAACCGCTATTCTCTAGAAAAAGCTCCGCCAGAAAATTCAATAATATGCAAGATTCTGTCAATTCATTAACATCTAGTCTTCATCTCTCTGAAACAGATTATTTAAATTCAATAGCTCTCTATAACACTGATAAAAATCTGTCTTAAACAAGAGATTCTTAGAGTTTATGTTAGTATAGTAAACTGAATTCTCTGACAAATGCTGCGACTAATCTATCTTATTTTAAAGAGACAGAGAATTAAGAGTGTAGAGACAATGATTCTGAGTTATATAATATGAATATTAAGCAGTCAATGTCTTTTAGAAATTACTTTCAAAGCACGTCGCAAGGAAAATCTACAGTCAATTAAAATGTATACATTCAATCAGGCAATACGAATACATGAAGTATATTGTCTTAAAGCATTGTATTTCAGTCAGTGAATTCAGTGCTGACAGCACAACTGAACATTACTGAAAGTAAGCAAGAATGTCAGCGACAGCTTGAAGAGCGCAGAAATTCATTATCTTTAACATTCTCATTCTTAGACTCTGCTTTGACAATCACTTACACAAGATCACAAGTGATCAACAATTCTACTGATTATTTCCTTAACTCAGCAATGTTTATAACTGACATCTGCTCAGACTATGCAAGACTACAAGCAATCAACAATTCTACTGATTACTTTCTTAACTTAACAATGTTCATAACTGACAGCTGCTCAGACTACATGAGACTGCAAGCAATTAACAATTTCACTGATTACTTTTCTAACTCAACAATGTTTATAACTGACAGCTGCTCAGACTACGTGAGGTCACAAGCGATCAGCAATTCTACTGATTATTTTTAAAGTTCTTTTATAAATGAAGTAACAGCATGAGTCACAACAGATGACTTCTTAGATTTAAAAGACATCAATATGACGTAAACAATCGCTAATGATTCTATAAATAACTACTTGAATTCTGCATGGCGATCACCACATATGCTCTATAACTAAAGACAACAACTATGACTGCTTGACACTGAGAATATCTGTGTAACAGAATCATATTCAGAATTCTTCTCTTTTGTCATTTCTACAACATTGTCTCAATCTTTAAATTTATAATTCATTCTGATCTTTTCAGTTTTCATTGCTTTGACTTTCTGTCTTATATTTACATTGTTTAAAAGTTTTATTCTCTCTCATTGAGCGAGCTTTTCTTTGCTTGCAAATGCTAGTGTAATTGTACAATCTTAAATATTGAAGCTAAAACGAGCATCTAATACTACTCTAGAAATATACATCAGCCTCATGCGTATTGAATAAATAATCACATTTATACTTACAAGCTCTCATATTTCATGTCTTTCTGAATTTCTTTAATGTCTGACTTGTTAAGAAGTTCTCATTGAATCTTTAATAACTTGTTTAAAGTCTTCTTGAGTTCTAAAGATGTATGATAAGATCTTTTGTAGAGAATAATCTTTGATCCAGTTTCTAGCAGCTGAACAACTATTACTTAAAGCTTTGACTCTCAAGAATCCGTCATGCAGTATGCATGTTGTGGAAAATAGCAGAATCTTATGTAAAGCACAAGAGCAGACTATGTAAAGAAAGACTCAACAACATGATGAACATGCTGCATATTTCTCAGTGAATGTTATTAATAAGTAATCTGAGTCATGTACCTTTTCATTCAGTGCGTTGATCTTATAATAATTCAATCTTTTAAAAGTTCTGAAGAGGTATTGTTTCACAGCAAATTCATCAACTCTTCTTTTAATAACAGAATCTATTACAGTAAAGAAGTCTTCAGTTTCAATGAATGAAATTAAATCTTTTAATCACAGCAGGTTTAAAAGTGCTATCGTTGATAAACAAGTTTTTTATTTTTATTTTTTTTTAATCATTTAAGTTGATGACTTGTGAACAGATAGATGAGCTTTTATCACAAATGCTCTTGATGTTTCATAACAATGAAGTAAGATAAAGTAAGAGCATAGACTGCTGAATAATTTTTATTGCAAAAATTAAAATGTTAAAACTGCAAAAGCGCTCACAACAATTACAGCTCTTTCATTTTAACAATCAGAAATATATTTTACTTATACATTTACTACAACTAAATCCTGAAAGATTCATTAACTTAGATGAAAAATAGAAAATTTAAAGAATGATTTTTCAAGACAATGATCACTGAAAATAATGTTAATTAAAGAGTGCTGTTTTACATGATCATTGAATTAATGTCACTCTGAAATGAGGTTTACAAGAATAACTAACTTCTATAGACTATTAAACTATTCTGTACAGAAAACGCAAACGTACAAATAATTAAACATGATTCATACAATTCAAGCAATGTTTACAAAATTTATACAGTTAAAATCTGTCAAGATAAATCTTGCGCCTGCTAGAAAATGAACTCATCGAGATTCAGCATAAAGCAGCATTATTATAAAATATAATTTATTAACAGAGAAACATAAAGCAGAAAGATAGAATATCTGTCTCAGTTCATCTCATAAGAACGTCAACTCAGAGTTAACATCTTGTCAGATAAAACAGCAAGAATCTCTCAGATTGACTATTAACATTAAACTTTTTATTATACAAGCATAAAATCTAGATGTAAGAATGTGTTAAGTCTGCTAGACTTTTGCGATGAATCAAGCGTTGTAAGCCTATGAACTCTTTACAAGATTTTTAAAAGAGTTAGTAGATTTGATAATTATGTATGCTTTAACATAATTCTTTAACTTTCTCTTTTCTTTGCTGACTTTAGCAATTCAGCTATTCACATCAGTCAATGTATTAATAAATAACAGTTTACATTCATCTCAGACATGCTGTTCTACATTAACAATTAACATGTCTGACTGCTTTATGTTTTCTTTACTGACTTTAAATGTTCTTATCTCAGAACCATTCTGAAGAACAGTCTAATTCTCTTTAATTAACCGTTTCTTGCTGTGGCTAATTGTGGTCAGTAAGAAAAAAGACAGAAGTTGTTACAAGCATACTCTTCAGGATCATTTAAATCTAGCCTCTTGTTCTTAATTTCTATAATCTTGTAGTTAGAGGTATTTAAAGATGTTTTTAAGAGTCTGACAATGTTGAGAACTCTAGACATGAACATTGTAATGAACAAAGGCAATGTAAAAAAGTGTAAAGAATTGTAAATATTAAAATGAAGAGCTAGCTTTGCAGAATCTGAACATTTAAACACTCATTCATGTCTTAGAGTTTAAAGAGAAACTTGTTGACTTTTATGTTGCTGTGTAACACACGCGCGCTTCACTGAGTCAAATTGAATCATTTTCTTGAATATTTGACAGAATATGCTATATCATCTGCATCATAAGTCTGCAGAAGCTTTACAGAATGACTCATACAGACAGAGTCATGATTAATAATAATTAACTGTGACAGTATGCTGCATAGAGACCACGCATTCATCACTTCGTGTCATACATTATAAATATTTATGTTTAAATTAAATTACTTAATGTATTTTCTCAGCTGAAGAAGTTGATTAGAAAAATATATTACTTGATTAATCATAATTGAGAAAGAGAATCTTGTCAAATCAGACATGTCACAGATTTTCACTTGTTGTTCAGAAATACATTACTAAGCAACTATTTATTAACTACTAGTAAACTATTTATTAAATACTATTAAACTAAACTGATCAGCATCTTGATGTAAATTACTCAGATCAACTTTAACACATGTCACATCAGTTATAATTCCCCATCTCTAGCTTTTCTTATAAAATCTTCATTAACTGTTCACTATCAACTTAATCACTCTCAAGTTTCTCTTAAGCAAGCTTTACTAACTAATAAATCAGTCGCCTGAGAAGAAGACGCAACACTCTTAAGTGACAACAGAAATTCATAAATCATGTAAAAGACTTTAAGAGCTTGTAAAGAAACTTTGTACTTTATAGTGATTAAAGCTCAGAGCTGTGAATCTTTTTTTTGTTGTAGTTAAGATCATGATCACTGAGCAGACTGTTCATGCTTTCAAGATATATCACTTCTTTTTACACAATGTTCTTCATGTGTGTAGGCAGTTTGAACAGACACTTATCATACTATGCACTGTTAATCTAAGCAAACATAGAGTAATTATCTTAAACAAGAAGAAGAGAACAATGCTTGTTGATTAAGTCATTAACAATACAAACTTCTTGTATTTCTCAACTCTCTCTTTCATGACAATAGAGTTCAGTGTCTTAAACTTTAATAAGCATGAGTGATCTTAACTGGCCTGTACTCTAGTTATCTAGATTCTCATTATTATTGTAACTTTAAACAGATAAATCATTATTAAAACACTCTTGATTAAAATCACAGCAGGCTTTAGATTAGACAAATGATCTCTGAGATATTACTTTTGTATTTAACATTGATGATAGAGAATTTAACATTTTCAGGAAATAAACAGTACTGCTCATTTTCTTTCATGAGACAGAACATAATTAAAAATCTTTCTAAGTCATTTTACACTGTGATAAAAGTGAGTAAATTATAAAGAGATGAACAGAAGAGAGAAGAACTAGCAGTTATAAACTGCTTGACTATGTACATGTCAGAGACACTTTATAAAGATGCTTTGTTTGCTGTCAGAATCTTTTACAAGAATGAATGAAACATCTGTAACTTGTTTAAATTAAGAGACTCAGAGTCTAGTGATGATGTTTTAAAAGTATTTAAAGATTGACTATCATCAATGATAAATGCAATTAGTACTACCTCTTCTTAAACTTAACTAACACCTTCATTATGTAACATCAATATTCAGCGAGAACCTTTCTTATGACTTGTTCATCACCAGCGTCTAATTTTTTAACTAACTTCTCTTCATCATTCACAATATTACATGATCTACTCTTAAATGTCATAGTCATGTTCTCTTTTATGTGAAAATCACGCGCGCTGATCTTCTTCAATTCTTCATTAAGTGTCTTATTCTCAACTTAAGTAGTCATACTTTCTCGAAATTCTGGAAACACGTCTTTAAGAGACTTGTGATTTACTTAAATCGTGAGAATGACGATAATCAGAGTGAAATATTCAGCAAGATTTAAATAAGAAAGAATTTTTATCTTATAAAGAGCTTTTTTTTAAAAGAGTGATTTAAGAAATTTTAAAAACAGTGTAGAATGAATGAATATGAAATGCAACAGTTGAAACTGTGATTAAAATTAGTTAATAATTAAGAGCTATGAAAGATGATTAAAACTTATCTTGATGATTACAAAAATAATATTTACTGAGATAAGATGATTGTAAAAAGTGTAAATGTTAGACTGTTCATCTCATTAAAGAGCAATTCTCTAATATTGTAAAGTGTTTTATCACTGTTTAACAACTTACAGAAAGAGACAATTTTATAAAAAAAGTGAGCAAAGAAGTTGAACGAATAAGAACAGTCAAGTGCTTAAATTATAGTGATGTAAAAAGTTAGAGAACACAGAGAAGAGGCGGAAGATTGATGACTGAATGTCTTACTATAATCTTTTAAGAGTGGTTGATTATGATCACATGCGGCACGGCCTTCATCAATCAGCTGAGTTAAAAATAGCTCATGTTTAAATGTGTAAAACAAATATAAAAAGTAAATCTAATCAGAGTGAAATTCTTATTTCTTTTATATAAGTGTAAGAGTGATTAATTTAAATAGATCAGCTACTGAATGCTAGATCTTAAAGTACATAACAATTGTGACTTGTAATCAGCTTTAGAAAATACTGTTAAGCCAAATCATGAAATGTTGATTTTAAAAAATATACTATAATTACTGTCTTAATAAATGTTGTTAACCTGAAAATTATTCGCTGCTTTAACTACAAAAAAAGTCTTCATTAACTGTCAAGCTAGTAAGCTTTATCACACCTACAAAATCCTTGATCAGACTACATTATTTTTCATCATCATCTTCTTATGTTGATTTTAAACATCTTATTAAGCTTCTCAGAGTGAATGAATGAATTCTGTCTTTTTATATTCTTGATCATAATACAATTCACTTTAAAGCATGTCTTCTCTTACTTAATTTTAAAAATTTAATTTAGCATGTATTCTTCTGATGCTTCATCTTAGTAAAGAGCTTCAAAATTAATTTTAAAGAAAACTAAAGCTAAGAAATTCTATTAACTATTTTATTTATATGATTGTAGATTTTAAAATATGTAGCATGTTTTTAATCTTAAGTTAACAGAATGCACATATAGTGTGTATAACACAGTTAGTTCTTAGCTGAGTACATTGCTGATGTAGCAATCTTTCATCATGTGACAAGATGCAGCTAATTATAAATCAAGCAAATAAAACAGATTATTTTAACTTTAAATATATGTCAATGCTGAAAGAATTTATTGAAAGACGCAAGCAAGTTCTCTTATCACAACTTTGTACAGCACAACAGGTTAGTTTTAAGATTTGTCTATTCTAAATGAGAATAGTCAATGTTCTTAAAGATGATTTGAATTCTCTTATTTTATTTACGCTTATTACCATGCTGTCGTGATTGAATAGAATTAATCTTCACTCAGTTCATTGCTCAGTGATTCTATTCATTTTCTCATTCATGTACTGCATTAAAGCTAAGCAGAATCAACTCATTGATCATAATCCTTTCTTTGATTATATATATCAGCATTCATTCCCGCAGAGCTATCTTCTCTCACAGATATTATTCTTTATACAGCATAACTTACTAATAATTCTACATTTTCATTCCTGTGTTTACTTCTCATTCATCACATAAAATTAATATATTAATTTAACTTCTTCTCTCTTACAACTTCTGATTAACCTTGCATTAACTCAATAATCTTTTATATCATTAAAATGATGAAACTTTCACAAGATGATTACAAAATTATTAAAGACCATCTTCTAATCAACTCAATCAATCATTTATAAGACTTGCTTTAAAAAGTTAAAAGAAAATATAAGTCATGTCTAGTTTATGATAGCGACGATGAGAGTCTTGATTAACTCTATTAAAATATAATTTTAAAACTTCTTTCTATTCTACAGAGAGAAGATGCAGCTTACAATCTTCACTTGTAAATAAGTAACAGAGACATAGCATCTGATCTAGCACGATTATTTAAGCGCCTTTAAAAGGCAAAAGAAAACTTTAGATATAACAACTACCAGCCACTGATGTACCTTGTTATTTAAAGATCTTTTCTCACTAAACTCAAGAACATTGAAAACTGAAACTTCGACGTCTGAAACGCCATCTTTAGGCTTATTAACATCATCTTATGAGTTACATCTTCTTCTTCTTCTCATTCTACATCATTAATTTAACAGACACTCTGACTGTGCAACACTAGCAGTTTTGTTAATTCTATAGAATATTAAGTGCATGTTGACTTTGTGCTGAAGAAGAAGCTTGAAGAGTTTCATATCAATCTTTCTAGATTCTTTAACACTTACTTTAAAGACATTTTATAACTCACTGCAGTTTTACAAGAAGTGTTAAAAGAGTGTAAGAAGAGAGATAGCTTACTTTACAGTGAAGAGAAGAACTAGCAAGACTGACCTGAACTTGTAGCAGAAAGAGATGTTCTGAGATGACTAGCTAAAATTATCACTGAGCTCATATGATTAGTTAAAGCACAAGAGTCATCTTGAAAAGTCGATCACAGATCTCTTGCACAGCCAAGTCAGTCATTACAAAGATCTGTTGTGAAAAGAAAGCTTAATATCAACTTTGTTAATGATCTGACAGTCACAGAGGACTTCAAATGTTACTGATCACAGATCCTGATGTCAAGAGAGCTAAAAAACAACTAAAAATACAACAGAAAATTTAATGCATGATGTAATCTTGATAGATACACTTAAGAGATTCTTGCTGCACAGAACACCCATCATTTCATGCTTAACTTTACTCTTTACAGATCATTTCTATGATTATAAAACTTTGATCACCTGAGCAGAATCATGTTGAAGAAGTTCAGCATTAACTAGAACAGTCTTTAATTTATGTTTATTGTTCTTAAATTCCTCTCGATGAGTCAGGAGCAACTTGGGTTTGATTCTATCATTGTTGCGACTGAGACTGAACAGTATATAGAGATTAAGAAAAACAGTACAAAGAAACAGTTTATTATAGACAAGATTGTTAAACAAGCACACTGTGTTGCTGAACAAGTCACAATCTGTTAAAAGATATACTGTGAGTCAGACAAATCACAGACATCGCTGATTGTTAAGAACTTCTGACAGTATCTGAAACGCACTGAGAAAGAAGAGTTGTTATAAAAAGTAATGACAAAGGGAGTTAAGAATGTTGTAAGATATTATTATCATGAGACTGTTTACATTAATAACAAGAATGATGATGTTTTAACTATTTAAAAGAGTTTTAATATTATGTTTTCAAAAGATGAGAAGAATGACTTTAAGACAAAAGTACAGTGTAGTCAGTCTTAAAGAGAACAAAAGAGCAATAGCAGTGTTACTGATCAAAAGTGATTCTCTGACTGCTTAAACAAGACATTTTCTTCTCTTTTAAGTAAGCATACTCAGTCAAGTTCTTTATTTAAATCTGCAGATGACTTAACCTCATTTAATCAAGTTCATCACTACATTGTTGTTTAGAATTACAGAAAATCAATCTATAAAAGTAGTTTAAAGACTACACTTCTCGCTGAGCTGATCTAGTGTATTAAAGAATATATGTTACTTTATGATAAGACTGATCTCATTCAATGCAATGTTTTTTCTCAGAACTTGATAATGAACAAGAACAAGAACAACTCATCATAGTCTGTCTTTTTGATCAATCTTGATCTGACAATTAAGATAGAACAGAATGAGTCTTTTGATGCACGGGGCAAAACAGGCATTAAAGCGTTCATGATCATTGATGTCTTGTACAGTAAAAAGCATTGTTTTATGCATGATCTGAAGTTGTTCTTCTGAGTTCTTTTCTAGATATGCATTTACTATGAAGACTCAGAAAAGAGATAAGTAAGAGACTAATTCAAGAAATGAAATTATATGAATTCAAAAGAGTTGATTCATGTTAAAAAAGAAATTGTAGTGAATGAAGAGGATTTTCTTTGAATCACAGAAGATCATTTCACTTTATATTATCAATCTTTGATTTCTTACATCAATTAATTACAGTGTTTTATTTTTTCAGACAGCGAACGGTGAAAGAAATCAAATTTTAATCTATTCTAGAACATGATTAAAACACTTCAGCATGCACAGAATAACTTAAATGTTGTAAATTAATAAAGATTCTGTATATTGATAGTGTGAATTGCTCTTGTTTTGTCTTTTAATATAGCATCTTTAATAAAGAGATTGATTTTTTAAAAAGTCATACAAGGTTAAAATGCTGCATGACTTAAAAAAGTTATATGATTCTACATTGAGATGATGATAGTTAAGTTCTAATTAATGCTAATAGAAATTAATGATTGCTCTTGTTCATGGAGAATTATGTTCACTCTACTTAGACTGCTTACTAAATAAATCACTAAATAATCATAAAAATGAAACATAGATCTTAGTAAATATTATATGTTTTCATGAAAACAAGATAAGAATAAGTTTAAACATTAATAAATATCTGAAGATGACAGCAGTCTAAAGATATGTTGTTTTTTAAAAGCTTTTTAATGCATGTTATAAGAAATTGTTGTTATGATAATGAATCAAGAAGTAGTTGAATCATCTTACATCTTATCAGCACTGCAAATGAGTAGTTTGTTTTAAATTATAGATGTATACATATCTAGTCAATAAGAATAACATCATTTCCCTGACCTGCGTTGTACTTAGTTGTATTTATTCTCAATGTATCTTGCTAAACAGTCAGTAATAAAGCGCACTTGATATGAAAATAATGCTTATTAGCATTCAAATGTTCTGCGCTGCATTTTAATCTTCTCTTACAGAGACTCATGAATTAATAGCATCATATCGTTCTTTGCTTTCTCTCTCTATCGCCTTGAGTATCATGGACATCCACTTAAATATTTCAATCATTTTGAGCGCCTGGTTATAAATCTCTATGATTTTGTCTTCTTAAGCTGTATTACTGCTGTTTTTAATGTTTAAGACAGTTAATAAAGGTCTTTACACACTATGATTAACATTCAGCATTGTGATGAATGCTTTAAAACTTTTTATTGCAGATAAGAAGAGTGACAGAGTTTCTGCTGTGAGATGAATTTCTTGTTAATTTACAAGGTGTTATATATTATGATTTTAAGAATGCTACATATAGATACTTAGAATCTAAGAAGGCTTTTATACTTAAACAGAATAGATGAATGAAAATGATTTAAAGAAAAACTTAAAAATGTTAAGATAAAGAAAAGAGAGAACAGAGCAATGAAACAAAGACATAAACAATGAAACATACATAAAGAAAGTACTATGACATATTATAGACTTATGAACGTAAGCATGATGAATCTTTAAGCTGAAATATGATAGACAATGTCAATAAAGCTTGTGAGCTGAAATTAAATATGTCAAGCAAGCAAAGATCATTAAATAAAGAGATCTAAAGAAAACAAGAAAATGACTAGAACAGATCAAGTACTGAACAAGTCAAAATCAAAATAAATATTAACAGATTACACAGATAAAGATTCTAACTAATCAATTTTAATTTTACAATCTTACATTTACTGTCTCTGTGTGATTCTTGTTTCTGTTTAAAACACATGCAGCTTGTCAGAGTAGTCAATGAAGATCACTTGTTCTTTCACTCTGCATGAAATTTTTAAACCAGCTTCTCACAGCTCAAGATCAGATTGCTCTATGATTGTTAAGTAGATCGTCATGTAACATAATACTTTAGTCATAGCTTGTTCTTCTGCATGCAGATCCGCGAATTCAGTATTTCTTTAATCAATCACTTCTGTGTCACACTGACATAGTCAATTAAGACTTGAGACTGATTCTTTAAATGTGAATAGACTTCATGATGAGATGTGGTGATGAAAGTACTCACTTCATTCATGATAATAAAAGAAGAGGTTTCTGCATGCAGAGAATCAGTGAAAGAACATAAAACAATGATTAAGACTGCTGAAAAGCTGACCTGAAACTTTTAAAGAAGTTAACAAGGCTTCATTATTACTCATCATTCTGTCTAGTGCATTATCTTAATCAGTAAACGCCTGATAGACAGACAGTTACAATGAGAAAGTCTGTTCATCTACAGACTTGCTTATAGATTCATTGTCATGATCTATCTTTGTTAAAGCATCTATTATAATAAGATCATCTGAAATTAAGCTGAGATTAACAGATTAAAAAGACATATCATGACTAAGTCAAGAGACAGACCTCTACTTTCAATCAACTGACCTGTGTCAAGACCAGCTTCAGTGACAGTTTTCACAGTCATATCTGTCTTGACAGAAATATCAAGACAGTGGCTGATAAACCTGCTTATGTTTGATCTGAAGAGAATGATAAAACGCTTGTTAACATTTCTGCAGCACTCATTAAGTGATGACTGACTCTTATTATTCAACAAAATCTTCTTTAAAATTCTGTTAAAGTCATTTTCTAAAGTTTTAAATGACTGAGAGCATTGATCTGCAGAGTAAGAAGAGATGAAAGACATAACAAAGAGAGATGAGCATGAAAACAAAGAATATCTGAGTGACTGTGAGAGACATGATAGAGAAGTGAAAGTGTTAATTATAAGATTGAGACTAGATGCTGAGAGTTTTAAGAGTGTGAAGAGTGTAAAGAGTTTCAGACTTTATGACTCAGTTGTATTCATAAAATTAAAAGAGTAATAGAAATGAATCTAGTTCAGAGTGACTGTGAACATGACTGACATTACTCTCTAATTCTTGTTTTCTTCTTTAAGAAAGTCTTGATTCAAGTCACTCTGTGATCAATGCTTTTAAGAGAGAGAATCTTCAGCGCTTTTATAAGCAACTAAAAAACTCTCTTCATTAACAGACTGTCTTAAATTTACATAAAAACAAAGAATTTATAAATAAACCTCAGCATTCTTGAAAAACACCTCATCTTCTCTTAACATCAAGAGTCAGGTGTAAAAACAGTAATCAATCGTCATGTGAAACATGAATGTAATGTTAAGTTAAGGTTTGTCTGAATCACATCAGTTGATGAGGTCTGTGATACAGATCATCAACAGTTCATCATTGACTATACACTCAACAGAACAAGCTAAACAAGATTGCTTAATTTATAAAAATGAACATAATTTGATCATAAAGACATAGAATCATTGATGAATGAAGTACAGAATACCAGGCACATGCGCTGGTGTCGGCATCATTGAATTCATACAGAAGAGTCTGTCTCACTGTCACATAATCACCGTGCAGAGAATTTAAAACTTAACAATCTTGATCATTGAACAGAAAGTCACTGCTGTAGATATTATTCCTCTTTTCATACAGATCTGTCAAGTTCATCTGACAAGACTGTGAATGTGAACGCTCACAGAATTCTCCTGGTTCAAACCAAACAAGGATCATTATCAAGATCAGAGTCAGTATAATCAAAACAAGAGAGTGCAGCTTCATATCACTGTAAAGATAACTGTAATCAAAAAGCGCCTCTCTTGCATTGAAAAGAGTCACTCAATCATCTCTCTCGATTCAGTTGATAGAATGACAGTGAGACGGTGAGATTTAGAACGGACGAGGCTTTCACATGCAGAAAAAATCAGTTGAGATGCACTACGCACTTCAGGGTCACTTTAAGGTCATGTAAGACGGGCTTGACGCTCGCTGCCTGTGTCAGTTGAGTAAAAGATTTTCATCATTGACTGCTGATAAAAGCAAGAGAAACAAAAGATAAAAAGATGAAGATGAAGTGAGCATGAAGAGAGAACATGTCACTGAAGTGAGATTGAGAGACATTGCTCTTAGACAGATAATTTTCAGTACAGAGGCGCAGCTTGTCTGAATTCTCTTAAGATTAAACCACGCAGCATGCATGACCGTCTAGAAGAAGAAGAGATCTCAAGAGACATCTTCCTCAGTGAGGACAGACAAAGAGCGAAACAGACAATCAATGAGAGTCTGAAAGAGTGAGACAGTTGACTATTGAGTCTGCTAGATCATCAGTTAAACAGAATCTAATGCAGCATGACAGGTTTCTCTATGCAGGGCCTGGCCTAGGCAATGAAACAGAGCAAAGTGATGCGACGACAGCATCAGCATCATCAACAGTCAGAAGTAAGTTAATAAGAAGAAAGAAAGATAAAGAAGAGAGCTATATAGCGCTATCAGACCTGGGGCACACCAGTGATTGAAGAAAGAAGAGAGAGAAGTGAAGAGAAAAGAGAGAAAGAAGAAGACGTCATGGCCTCAGGTCTGTGAGTTTAGAAAGGAGAAGTGAGAAGTGAAAAGAAAAGAGAAAGAGCATAAAAGAAAGAGAGAGTTGAAGAAGGTTTATATAGACATCAGAGAGTCGCGACGGTCACGATGTCACACTTGACTGAGGGCGCGACAGAGAAGACTAAACCCCGAACAGACCAAGCCCAAGGACGCCAAACCAGAACGGGCGAGGTCAAGCCGGACACGGGAGAGCGCCAGGGCCGCAACGGGGAAGGCGCGGGGCAGCGGGCTCAAAGCGGCCGGGTCGACTCAAATCGAAATAATACTACTATTAAAAAAGCAAAAACATCATGTTGAAATGAATTTCTTAAAAATGCT
>LGRN01000422.1:0-24592 GCA_001883825.1 Emergomyces pasteurianus Ep9510
TGGAGAGTTTTTATTGAAGGGGCTATGGGGCCTCTTTTTATTCATATTTTCGTTTTTTGGTAGGAGGGGCGGACGAATGATGGCTCACTCTTTCCCCCCAACTTTTTTTTTTTTTTTTTTTTTTTTTTTGTGGTCTGCATTTTCGTAACCTCTTGATGTGTGTTAAGTTACATTCATGAACATGGTTTGGGGTTGGGATTTAGAACCAGAGGGAGGGTATTTTATTTCTTCCCCCTTCACCTTTTTTTTTTTCTAAATTAAATAGTCTCATTCATAGCAAACCACTCTGATTGCTGCTGTTGCCTTTACTGTCGCCACTTATTTCTGCGGCGATTTGGCAGCGAAACGTGCATGCAACGCATGCGTGAGCCTTTGGGGAATAGGAATTATGCATAACTTACTTCTCTATTAATGCGCGACAATACATGTGCATTTTTTCCAAAGACGGATCCAAATAAAGAACTGGGGGAGGGGAAACGAAGAGCGGTGGAGTAGTAATGGGGGGAACGAGAATATATGTCGAGGAGAATGCTGCGTGTTGTACAGTTATATAAAATCCATACACGTACTACTACTTAACAACCGTCACAATAAATACCTAAATGAAACGTCTTTCGGCGCCTTTGCCTGTCTTTATGCCACCTGATTGATTCTACATATCTTGGACAAGGTGCGGTTTGTTCTCAATCAATTTTGCATAGAGATTAAATATTGAAATTTGAATTTGAATTGTTTTTGCGCCTTGCTTGCTTGCTCCGGTATGGCTATTGAATCCTCGACAAGCAGCATGTTGATGTTACAGTAGGAAGAGGAAGCGAGTGGGTGAAAGAAAAGGTGAAGGGGTATTATAAGTTCTGGTAGGGTCATGTATGTGAATGTGATGCGAAGAGGTGTTGGTGGAGGATAGGAAAGAGAGGTTGGATGTTTGGATGTGGATACGACGCATAAGTGGGTTGGGGGTGTAGATATGTGGTAGGTATGTAGTAGGTGCACGTGTATATGGAGGAAATGGATGACGGGGGAAGCGATTTAGGTATTGCGAAAGCCATGCCTCGATTGAAACAGTTTGTTTGCATGCTTCACTCGTTCCGTAGTCCCGGTGTGGTTATCTATATCCGTCGATTTGGTTTCGTTTCCCCTCCGTCGTTTCCTTTCCCACAATTCCCTGCTTGAATTCCGGCTCTCATTGGTTGTTCAGTTGATGGAGAGTGCCTGACTGAGGAAACACCAATGGCAATATGAAATTGGCGCTTGGATGCCGGATGAGCCTCCTCATAGGAAGGAATAGAATTAAAATGGCAGGAGAGATGCGAGGTGAGGCTGTGTCTCAATTCCAGCGCGGTTTGGACCAGATGTCTGAGGTAGGTCATGACTTATTAAATAGGTTTAGTAACCTGGGATTGGAATTGAGCCACTGAAGTTGAAGATACACGAATGGTTAATCCAAACGACGGTATGGGATATAAAAAGTAACTCTACCCATCCAGACCTTAAAAAGTGTCAAGGAGAGCCGGGTTCAACGTCGACATCAAGGGGAGGGTTGTGTTTCCCATTGTCGGATAACGAGCGGAGATCAGACCTTTTATATTCAGGAACACCATTTAAACCTTTATTCGGCGCCTCATCTCCATTACTTCGACCCGGCTTTGCGAAATCTGGCAACCTGCTCGCGTCCATCTCCGCATCTTCATCCACGCCGAATTCTGTACCCTCTTTGCTGCTTCCATCACCAGTGTCACACATGTCGTATGTATCTGCAGGTGGAGGAGGTGGCGGGGGAGGGGGAGGCGATTCCGACCTCTGTCGCTTGTCTGGAGAGGAGCAGTCACTATTATATCCATCGTCATCTTCAAGCTCGTCCCGCTTGCGTTTAAGTTTTTCCTCAGCCGCATCCATAAGTGGCGGAGGTGGAGGTGGAGTGGCCGATTTCGTTTTTTTACAAGGTGAGAGACCCCTAGTATCAACATCCAAATCAAGGCTTCCATCAGTGTTTCGCTTTCGCTTGAGGTTATTTTCTTCGATGCTCATTGGGGACGACTTTTTATGCTCCATCTTGTCCATTTCATCATCTGACATCTTTATATCTTCGTTGGCATCACTTTCGTCTTCCCCTTTAACATCCTGCCCTTGCAGTGATTGTGACAACCCGGTTTTCTCGCCTTCTTCGTTCCGGCCACCCTCTGCGGGGTTAGCTGCATCCCTCGCCTTCTTTTCTGCTTTCTTCTTTTCGTATGCGCGGTGTTTCACAACCGCTTTGTCGAAATACTCCTTGCAGTACTTCTTGATTTGTTTTATTTGCTTGTCGCTAACTTTGGTTGGGTCATCTACACGGTTATTTTTGAAATCCGAGTTTACAAGCTTTTTCCCTACCTAATATCATTTTGCAGGTTAGTAAAGTAGAAAAAATGTCTAGCTTGTCAACGGATCTAATCCATACCTCTTTCGCATACCGTTTCAGGTCCTCTTTCGGTAGCTTGTGTTTAAATTTATCCATAACGTATTTGACGTGGGGGAAGAGCTGTAAACCGAAAATTAGTTCTAGGCACTGAGATTGAGCCATCCACACACTGCACATACGGTATTCTCATAGAGTTTCTTTTGCTTTTCTTCACTGTATGATCGCCATTTTTCCTTATGTTCCTTCTTCTCTGGAGGTTTTGCATCCCTGGGTGTGGTAGTAGGGGTCTCCGATCTCTCTTGAGTTTTTGGGGTGTTTTCTTTGGCGTTCATAATACCATCGATAATATCCTGCAACGCCTTGTCCTTCGACTCGGGTTTTGGTGGTGGAGGGGGCTGCGGTGCAGGAGCTGTTGGCCTTTTCCATGTCGTGGCACCGGAGGCGGAATAATAATAGGTCTTCCCGTTCGATTCCGCAGCGAACCACCCTTGTGGTAGAGGGTTGGCAAATGGCGGTCGCCGAAACGGTCTCGGACCATGGTGGTACGAATTGCGAGGACCCATTCCGTTTCGAAGAGCGGCAGGCGCACGTGGAGCTTCGATCGAACGTGATCGCGACCGTGACCGAGATTTCGATTTAGTGGCTGGTTTTTCATCATTTCTAGATGACTCTCGCCGTTCGAAACGATTGACCGTTAGGGTGCTATTTGTAGCCGCCGGGTCCCTCTTCATTCGAGGAATTCGATAACCAATTTCCAGTGTAGACCAGACCTCCAGAAGAGCTGCTGCTTTCTTCTCCACGCGCTCATCGCCACACTCAACAAGGGGTTTGACAGTCGACTCAATCTTCGAATCAATGATCTTGTTTCTGGTGAGTCTCGGAAAGCTATCCAGGATATCAAGAATTTGCAGTACGACATTAAAATCGTCCTTCCAGGCACTTAGCTGGGAATTGAGAATCTGGTAACCGTGCATTTTGACGACACGATTTCGCACGCGCTCATCGTCGCAACGTTGAATACGGCCAAGGAGCTTAACGGCGATCCATTTCTCCTTGCACTGCATAAGAGCGGCCATGACCTTGGTGACGCCATCTTCACTCAAAGACCTAGGCTGCACGCTGTCAACATACTCTTCATCATCCTCACCAGTCTTCTTCTTCCGCGGCCGCTTGGCGACGGCAGTATCCCAGCCATATGTATCGTCGATGCCAAGAGCTTCAATTGTGGCATTAGATAGTTTCGTCGCACGTTCAGTTTGTGTTTTACCACCAATGAAGCCTGTACAGTTTGGCTCTCCACAGTAGCAAGGCTGCGGATCAGCCCCATAACGGTCGACATTGTAATTGAAGACCAGTTCCTCGCCAGCCTTGATGTGCCGCTCAGCGAAAATGCCCATTCGAAGCTTCTCACCCACAACCCATTTGTCAACATAACAATTAGGATTACACGAATGATTACAGAAACGCCCGAGGTTACCTTTCTTGGTGGCGTCAACGAACTCTCCCTTGCTGAGGGACATGAAATAAAAATGTTTGATTCCTTCTTCGTCATAGCTGATCATGCGTTTCCGGAAATGTGCCTCATTGATGACTTCGCCGATGTATTCAAAGATGAACTGGTTAGGTCGTAAATCCGAATCGGCACGCAAGCCATAGCCCTTTTTCTCGGTCTTGATGACGCTCACGTTGGCGTATTCTCGCCGTTGAAACCGCTGGTTTTCGCATTCATCACCACACCCACAATCTCCAACACATTCCATCTTCGTAGCTCGATTGATACAATCTGAGTCTTCTCCGCAGGCTCCATTTTTTCCAGCAATAGGATCTGGAAATTCTCATCAGCATCTTGAATGTGTAAGGGAAAGCGATTGTGGGGAAGTTCATATATATATCTGTAACCAGCAGCGGTTAAAACGAGTCATGCCACGCCCCATGCTAAGGAACTGGGGCGTTGAAACATGAGTTCCATCGTTTTGCCTCGTTCACATCAAAATATTGGCGATAAAAATTAATTTGAAAAAAATAAAAAATAAAGGAAATCATAGCTTACCCCACTCTTCTGTACAGTCGCATTCCATAGCATGCTCTGTATAACCCATATATTTACTCGCATACGTGCAGTCATCTATGAGTTGAAACGTGGATGTAGCTTCGGAAGTACTGTCTGGCAGGTGGTTGAACAGTTGTGCTGGCCGAGGAACCACTTTCTGCGAAGCAGTACGAGACAATTTTGGAGGATGACCCGGTTCAAAGTTAACGGTTATGGAACCGGCCAACTTCTCTTCGGGTGGCTCATCTTCGTCTTTCTCGACAGGAGAGCTAGCCTCGCTTTGGGAATTTGATTTGGAGAGATTTTTAGTGGGGCTAGGTTTTGCAGGAGAGGCCAAACCATTCGTATGAGACTTTGCAGCATCTGGCGCGGACATACTATTGACTGAGGAGCTGTCCGCTGAATTATCGCGTTTGATTTGCATGGCAGTCACTGCGTCAGCTACTGCTTCCGCCTTGATTTCCTCATCATCACGGGGAGCCATGATCAAGAAGAGGGCGATGGCCAAAAGAATTTAGATTTACAACGTTTAAGCGTCGGCAATGCGTTAGTAAAGAATACTCAAATAAATATATGAAGTATCAGGAGAAACTGTGATTGATTGCTCCCTCGATGTTGAAGCTGCTGTCAAAGTTGATGGGTTGGTTGGTGAAGAGGTGAGCTGGTTGCTGAGGTGGCCAAGGTGTTGTTTCAACGGATGATTAAATTGATTGATAACAACCCGTCTATGACCAGCCTGGTGAGGTGAAGGGATACTGGACGAATGACATAAGACAGGTCTAGTCGCCGCACCGTCCGAGCTGTTTAGTTGATAGGAAGATGCGCTGCAGTCCCGCGCTCCCAATCCGATGGGTGAAGAACAAGATGAGTTGCGGGTGGAGGATGTGGTGTGGTAGAAATCGAGGTGGTGCGTGGGTGGAGGCGGTGACGATGTGGCCCGTATTTCTTAGCGTGATGGCGGGAATCGGGTGGGAAAACCATATGCTGGAGGGCAGAGAGCAATAATTTTCCTGAGTATAAGGCGCAGTCCACCAAGTGTTGGAGTTTAGGAAGAGTCGCTTAGGCCGTGTAAAAAGGGGGGCATATATCTCTTCTCCTCTCCCTCGCAAAATAAAACGGCTTATAAGAAGAATAGCAGAGGTGCCCGCGGCAAGGAACTGCCTCCTCGCAACCACGAAATAGACCCAATCTAATGCCCTCTGACGAAAATTTGAAGGATTTGGTTCTCTTTTGTCGTACTTTGTGTCTGAAGATTGCCTGAATCTTTTACTTGACGACGGGGAAGAAGAGAATCATCAACCACAGCCAAAGGACAAGATTCTGTTCTCATTGAGCTTCCAAGCCTCAAGAACTGACGTTGGCGGGATGAAACGAAACCAAGCTGATGGCAGTTAGGAAAACCCTGTGACCGCCATTATGAATCTATTGTGTTCTACCTGGCTTTGAGCTCCCCACGATGCTCAGCAGTGATGGGAGAAATGGCAGGAAATGCAAAGCAAAAAGATGCTAGGGCGGGTTAACTAAGCGATGGCGATGAAAATTATATCAACCAAACAAATCCTATCAGGTGAGTGGGTGGGCGAAATATTCGGTGCGTGGAACTAGAAGTAGGGGAAAAATTCTCGACAGCGCTCTTCCCACCTAAAAATCTGGCCTGGTTTGCCTCGTTTTTCGCGCTACAAAATAACAGTCTATTATGGCATAAAAATCCCAGGATTGCCCCCCACCATCACAGTGTGCAAGGTTGCCCATTTTCATAGATCAGTAACAATTCTCCGAAAATTTCTCTTCTCTTTTCCCAGCTAGATGATTTTCACTACCAGCCAAGAGAATTCTCTTCTCTAATCCATACATCATTATCTTTCAGGGTAGCAGATCCGGTTACAATTAGTTAAAATAGATAATGTGATATTCTGTTATTGCTTGGAAAAACAGAGGTACCTAGCTAAACCTTCCTCGGAATCTAATTCATCGTCTTCGTCATTTTCATGAAGTAACGCCGCTTCCGCAAGTGTGTTGTGTGATACCTCCTCCCCTTGGAATAATATCAGTGATGGGGTTTCTCTTTCCTGGAGCTTCGTGGCTGGAGTAAGCATCTTTTCCTAGCAGAAACAATTAATAACGAGCTAGGCGGAGGAAAGCCAAGACTTAAATGTCTAGGGAAAAGCAGACAAAGATCAGAAAAGATCCTAATAGGCCCATTATCCCAATCGGCAGAGATACGCAAAGCGACTGTTTTCCCCTTGGCGTATCAACTGATCAACTGACGAAGTAGCAAGTGGTCTATGATTGTAGAGATTCCGTAGTATGGGAAGTCGCATGGGAAACTCCGCATACAAGTACACAAAAATCCGACCATAAAAGCCCAGATTTTGGCGGGAGGCGATTACCACACCATGATTAATTACATACGGCATCACTCTCATCCCAGCAAGGAAAAGTGGCGGCATGTTTCTCATCGAAGATGTGATTTGAGAGGTTGAATAACCAAACTCATTCGTTAAAATAACAAATAAATAAACGAATAAACGAATAATGAAGGTTGCTGTGTCCCAGCACGAGGCATCCTAGCGCCTCAAGCGTTGGACTGTGGAATTGACAACAGCATATCTGAGTAAATCACCAGTGTCAACGTGGCCGTGCATGCCGGCATCAGAATAGGATTCCTTGTAAGGTGTCACCACAGCTCAGTTATAGAGAAATAAATATTACCTGTCGTCGCTCCTGCTCAAGCAGTCAGCATATTTGGATATTAGCTATTTTTTTATGATGAAATTCATGCACTATATTCTTTGAAGAATCTCTTGTTCTGCGCGTCATGGTGGTGAGAGCTGGTGATGTCGGGGATTGTGCACCCCGCTCCGAACCCCGCCAGCGCCAGAATACCGAGGATAGCTGTTGGCGCAGCCACAAAAAGAATTGATCAATTTAGGAAATCCAAATGTCCAAAGGTAAATTTTCAACAAAAAGTTCGTTTGTAATTTTCTGCGAGGGCAGAAGCTGGCAATTTTGGTGTTTGGCTAATGAGGGGAAAAACGCCTCACCAGCAGTTTCGCTCCCTCAGTCGTGGAAAACCTGATACTTTATTACTTTTCACTGGGCTGTGAAGTGGCTCCGAATTGCTGCACATTCTTCACGTTCATTTGCTGGACCTCCGGTTGTGCCAGCCCAAACTTGGAAAAACCGGGCTTGGAGGTGGAAGGTCGATGCTGGGGAAATCCCGTGTTTGCTAACGGCGGGAGCAGCCCGCGATCGCCGTTACTAAGAAGAGAATGGCAGGGGACAACTGGACCACAGAGCGTGACAGAAGTGCTATCATGGAGGGAGCCACAGACAGGGCTGATTCATGACACAGAGGTCAAGCTCCGTGGCTGGGCGCAGGCGGTTGCGGATATGGCTTGCTTGACTTTCGCCGACCACAAATAACGAGGGGCATGGTGGAGCTGAAACGCGAGACAGCAATTGGAAGAAAACCAACAAGACAAAACCCAAGGAAACGGAACGCTGGAAAACCTAACGGTCGCTTCAAGGGGCCTTAAGTTGCGGGTTCCAACTTCTGTCAGCCAATGAGGAGTCGATGCTAGAGGGGGAATCAAGGTTCGTGTGAGTGGCCAGCAGAACCTTTGGAAGCTGGAGCGAGCCGCCTCAGCACATTTGAGGGAACGGTTGGCGTGTGCGCAACCAGGAAAATCAAACCCAAGCGTGAGTCCGGTCATCACGTCCATCCTCGAGTAAGGAGGTCGGTCATCTTGAACTTCGGGCAGGAGATCTTGATGTGGTTTCTGAAGTCGTTGGTGATTGGTTATTGGATCAGTCCAGGCGGGGGCAGATGCAATTCTTTTTGATATCTTGCAATCACGTATGGTATTCATGTAATACATGTATGTAACTTTGTACGTTCCCGTACTTTACATACATATATTACGTATAATATTATTGTTTGCATCTCCTGCTGCTGCTCGCCTTATGTACTGTACGTAGCAGCAGCCTCGTGGATGAATTGCAAATGCAGGACGGCTGTCATGAAGGATTTCTTCATGAATATCCTCTCTGAAGGTCATGCTTTTCATTTGGCCACATGCCCATGCCAATTGATTGTGGCGCATGGAGATTTCGATATTTTAATTTTCCTTTTCGCATCTTCTCAGACCCGTTGTTGTGTTACGGCCGCGCCTTGATCTGCCGAAAACAGTTGTCAGCAAAACCGTCCCTAACGTTCTCAGTCGCCCATGGATCATCTGGCCTCTCAAGCCTACGATAAATCGTTATTAACGGCTTCATGATGTGAGGCCAAGTATTTGTGGATTGCCAACTATGTGCCTGGTCCAATTCAGCCTGTATTTCAGTACACATGGGTTGATACATACACTCTTGACGAAGAGGAAATCTAAATATATTACCCATAATATTTCGTACAGCAACAGGAATGGGAGATGGTTTTGATGATACTATCTTGTGCGCAGAAACAGAGGGGCTCCGTATTGGGTGCACTAACATGGGGCTCCAATCCGACATGGCCTGGCTACCCACGGAGAAGGCAATACATGTACTGTACTGCGAGCTCCGTATATTTACAGTATGGAGCACCGAACTATGGAGTACATGTGTCTGTAATGTCAATATTCAGTACAAGAAATACTCATCCAGATTGGCTTTCATCTCGTTGAAATCTCTTCTTCTCTTTTGCTCTTTGGCTGAAAGTTCTGAAATTCTGAGATATCTGGCGCGTGTCGTGGTGCTTATGACGCCTGACTGATGGGTTGTTTTGTTGTTGTTTTGATGTTTATTATGCTGGTCAATTGCGGCATGCCATCCTGTCCAACCCGTCTCTCGGTTCTTTGTTTTGCTCTCCTGCAGCCTGCAGCTCCAACCTGCACCTTGTAGCCCGTCTTTACCTGCATGAAACCATTCCACCACCCCTCCCTCTGCCTATATCCCCTCCAATTAATTACATCGCGGGTTATCCGCTCAATCCAACTAATTCATAGTGCTCTGCGGTATCAACCTGACCTGAACCTGCTTAAACAAATATTCATGTCGCTGTTAGTGACTCATTCAACCCTCTCCTAGGAGGTGGGCAGCAGGACGGCAATGGAACGGTAAAGATGACAACACGACTGGCTCCGATCAAAGGATTTTCAAGAATAAAATCAATGCCCCCGCTTTCTCCAGTCTGCATATGCCTATGGTTTTGGGACTTGAGGCAATCATTATTACTGCGAGATTCTTCCTTGACTCCGGGTGCCCCTAGTCCCGCCACTATCCCGCCACTATGATGACGAGCCTCCTTTGCTAGATTAAAAGTCTCCATTTATTCTTCCCCGACGCGGACGCGGGGACACCATGACTTCCAAATTTCAACCCAGCCACACTGGATCGAACCGCTGCTTTGTTGCGGGGGGAGGGGGAGGGGAAGGAAAAGAGAAAAAAAGGAAGGAAAAAGGAAGCAAGCAAGCAAATTCTATCTGGCACTCCTGCAATGATATGATCATGTTCCTCATAGCGGCGGGAAAAGGTCCCATATCTAGTACTGATGTGGCCGCCCATCCTGTTCACAGTTCACTTCAATATTTGAAATATTCATGCTGCCATCCAAGCACGTACGCATAATGTGGAGCCAGGGATGATAATCAGCAATTCCAACAAAAAAATATTCCATAAACTTCCTAGATGAGAAGTAGAGAAAGGTCAAAAGTATGACCATTCAAACATTGAGAAGCATAACTAAACGAATGCATGCATTTTCTATCTTTCCTCAATCAAGCTGAAACCATTTAGCCCACCTCCACCAGCCACACCGAAATTGAAAACCTCACCCTTGCGACTGCATTCCTGTGTCTCGCCAAGAAAAAAATGATATCAAGACTAAGAAAAGCCAATAATCACAACGGAGTGGCCATCCCGCGACCACGGAGGCGATATAATATTCTGCAAGCTCCCTCCCTCTAGCACTTATTAATTTTCCTATTTCCTCATCCCATATTTCCCACATTTTGTTTTTGGGGAGCTTTTTGCTTTGTTCCCTGCAAGGCGGGGTTTGTGTACAATACGACCGTCATCACTCCCCCAGCTAATGGAGCACAGAAAGAGGTTAACTCACCCTAGAGCAATCTCACGGAACATTCTGATGGAGCTTAAATATCTATTATCTCCTCCTCCCTTTGGTCGCCAATTGTGATTTAGACTGCTGGACTTTAAGCGACACCAAGCCTTCCCACTGGCTCCGTTGACGACGTTTGCAACATAGCTACGGAGTACGGAGTACTAGGGCTAAATTACATCTCTTATTACAACGCTTCAAGAGGTAAGATTATGCTCCGATCATCTTTCTGCATTTCGTTCCGTTTTCTCCCTTTTATTCCTTATATGGTTTTATGTCTGGATTCCGTTTGAACTGAGCGGACTGCAAGAGGAACATCATCCTGCAGATGTACAGATGTACTGTTATTATGAATTCAGGTTTGCCCCTGCTGCGGTTGGTTGCTGGGGATGGGATCCCAGAAATTCTGTATATAGTCGTACCATACCATACCGTTCGTTACACTCCCGTACTGTATTATTCATGGTCTCAACGTACAGTACAGTACAGTATCTGGCTAAAAATTACTAAACTTTGCTGCGGGCGCTAACGAGTTCTTCTCGCTCATGTTACCTTGACCTGCATCTTCTCATCTCCTTGAATCTCCTCCACTTCTTCCTTTATCACCAGCTTCAATTCTGCTTCCACTCCTTTACCTCTTTTTTCGCCCCCTCCTCTGTTTTCCTTCTCTTCCTTTCCCTTTCCTCTCTCCTCAATTCGTGTTTTTCTCTCTCTTTCTATTCCCTTCTCTGTCCCCTGCGTCTCCCCTTTTTCCCAGTCTTCATTTCCTATCTTTCTTTAACCCTTTTTTCTTGGGCCAGCTTGAAATTCAAACGGAGCCCAACGTTGGCATTATCCCCCGTCAACCCTGTTGCTGATACTTTCATTAAACTCTCATCCCGCATTCTAATGATTTTATATTCATTCTCGACGGCCAGCTTTCCCCCTCCGAGTCGATCCGACCATTCGTGCGGCACCCATATATCCTCGCCATTGCTCTGTGTGCCCGTCCATGTGCACCGAATTTCTAACTAATTTCCCTTACGATCACGAGTACCCTGACGGCAACAACCTCCAATTGGCAATTGAGCGTTCATGCCGCCTTTTGCCCCAAAATATTATCACTCATTTTGCTTTTTGTCACCCTCAGCCTGCAAACCCACGTTCACTCAGTCACTCATTTCGGGGCCACACTCTGGCGCATGCGCCTCCGTTTTCGAGCCTTGGATTAATCGCCCGATTTTCCCTTGGGAGGCTGTTTTGTCCTTTTGTTTTTCTTGCGTGCCTTTTATTTCCATTTTCCTCTTGTCCAATCGCGCCTTGGCTGGAGAATTCTCATTGCCTTTCCAGGTTCTCTGGCGCTGTTCACACCAATCATCCACCTCAGCATTTTTTTTATTTTCTTTGTTAATTTTTTTATTTTTATTTTTATATTTTTATATTTTTTTATTCTTTTATTTATTATTTTTCTAATAAAAAAAAGATTATAATCAAAGGGGACAGCCGACACCTCGGCTCGGGACCAGTCTGTGGTGTTAATTTGGCTGTCTCCTCACTCATGACAAACTGGATATGTCGAATCCACCCGATATATGGACTGACGAGGAGAAGGTACCGTTCCAAATATCTTGTTATGTTGAATCAGGTTGACCATGTTTTCATCTGGCCGAAGTAGTATGATGCAAAAAGAGCTGACCGTTGATCTTTCTAGACCTTTCTCCTCACTGAGATTATCAAAAAAGCCAGAGTCCCACCCGTTTACTTGTACAACATGATCCAAGAGCATCGTATTAGCCCTGCTTTCATGGAAATTCCCCTCCCTCCAGGTATGGGTTTTCCATCCAATTTGGCCAGATATTGTTGGGTGATTTCAATGATTAGCAACCAACAACCTGCTGGTTTGGCAATCAGTGTTTTCATATATATTTCCGGCCGTAGACCCCAGCGCCAATGCTGATACTAACGTGAGGGCGTAGGGCGTTCTCTTATTGCATGTCAAAACGCATATTACAATATGGCCCAAGAGTATGGGGCCATCTCGCAACACCGACAGAGCCTTTCTAGTCCTAACGCTCCGCTACAAATCTCGCCTGGTGATAGAAAACGTCCTCTTCATCCCCTACCACCAGATAAACCTCCAGCGAGTCATCGTGCAATTCAGCCAAAACCTACCCCACCCGTACGTTACCCAAGCACGGACAGTCGGACATCACAACAGCTATCCGCTAGTATTGATAGCAGTTTATTTAACGAACCTCCACGAAAACGCGGGAGGCCAAGTAAAGAGGAGTTACGGCGACGGAGCCAAGTAGCTCTAGCTAGAGGGGAAACATATCCGCCTATAAGACATGATCTACAAAGGCCTGGAATGCCATTCGCACCATCCATACCGGTTGGAACAAACCCTGAAGCACCGCCATTTTCTCCTGCAAGGCCGCAGGTTATGGGCAGTCATGCCTACGGGGCCCAAACCCAACCTGCAGAGTATCTGGGCTCTCAAACACAAGATATACGAGTCCACAGAGCGCCACGACCTCAACCTAGCCCAAGCACCGGGGCTCCTGTAGGGCCAACACCCCTGCCAGGGCCCGGAGAATCAACGCCACGTACAACCATAGAAGATCAAACCCCTCTTCCATCAACATCTTTAACCCCTTCTCTTAAGGGCACAAACCAACCAAGCTCCGCACCCGTGAGCCCTAGGTCAGAGGCACCACTTGTTTCGAGCACTGCAACAGTGGATAATGGAAAGGACACCAACCCAACTTTCTCCAGAGCCAGAAGCGGGAGCGGGAGCGCATCTTAATATATTTCAAAGCAATCTAACTATCGATTTAGCAACGAGCCAGTTCTGGATTTTAACAAATTACAAATTGTAACAACGGATATTAAAGGAGGAATTCAATTTCCATAAGAGAAAACATACGCCTTTGCATATGCGAAACACGAATGATTGACGTATGAGGTAGACTTAGCCTGTCTGCGCTCAATTTTACGACTCCTTTCCTACCTTGCTATCTTTTCATTTCGTGTTAGGAAATCAATACCGAATCCACTTTTGATTGATTTCGAACCTTCCCAAGGCTTTTCTGAGGGCTGACGTGATGAAGTTCTATTCGACCCCTTCTTTTTCCCGAGTGTAACGGTCGTCCACACACGCTGGCCTATATAATTTGCTTTTTAACATTGCACCGTTTGAAAAGTATTTGGAAATACAAGGCAAGGGCTTAGATGTTTCAAATCCTAACCAGAGCGGGCAGAGATTCAAGAGTGGAATCTGCGACATCAAGTCCAACCCCTCACTTGAACCAACGAGCGCGCGAAAGTTTCCGCAGAATAACAAGTCTCAGCAGCAACCATTTTGATACCATACAATCATTTGAATTTTACCTCCTATGTCTGATGTTGGCTTTAACTCAACCACGAACCACCCATTCTTTCACGAGTTTAATATCTCTCTACTTATTTCGTTTTCTGTGGCACTACTTCAATTCTAATGATATGTATGGATACATGAAATTACTGACATTTTTATGATTGTCAATGTATTTTTTTTTTTTCCTTATATGTTTTTTCCAGTTTCCTATTTATGAGGCGTATTATCTGTTCTCTTCAGGGTGCTTTTATACACTCTGTGCATGAAACTGTATCACTGATTGATATTTCTTCTTCTCTAATATTTGTGCATGTTTTGCTCTCGCATCCTTTAACGCATTCTTATATCAGACATGTTTTCTTCTTTTCTGCAATATGCGTCAAGCGTTTAATTGTCTAAGCTTGATGGGTTTATATTCTCGCGCTCATTTAAAATATTTTTTCAACAATTGTAACCATTTAAATTTTACATACAGAATGTATGTATGTAATATATGCTCCGTACAGCTGGGTACTATATGTCCTATAAATAGTTCAGCATTTAATAATCAATCATTTTGCCGCCTCAATTCATGGATGTCGGTTTTCTCTACCAAACTTAGTTTTATGCTTGTTTCTCCTGTTCTCAGCCCGAACCAAAAAATACAACGTTAAACTTTGCGGCCGACGGCCCGCGGGAAGCGGGAGGGGTTATCAGAAGCGGAAACGCGGCAAAAATGAAAGTCAAGAACGCAAATTGGCAAATAACATTGCACTTCTCCTGTGTCCATGACGTAAGGTTTACCAGCGCCAGTTTTTCATCTTCGCCTTGTCCCAGACAGAATACACCAGTTTCCCTTGGTACGCTTGAGCAGATTGCACACAATAGAAAATTTTTATTCTTTGTGCGGTGTTTCTCTCTCATTTTTGAATAGAGCTGAGCACTACACATTCCTTCTCTCTTCCATCTGCTATTTATAAAAACTTACAAACTGTTTTGTACCGAAGATATGGATATTCCGTTGTTTATATATACTTCATACTTCTGAAACAAAAGCTAGTTAATGAAGAAGAAAAGAAGAGGCTTTTGTAACTTCATACTTAATACAACTTAACTAAAAAATCAGCTCTTTTCAGTATACATATGCGATGTAACATTATAAACTGTATATGAAAACCTAGTCATATTGTAAAGTATATACTGTACGGAGTAATGTCCATTATACGAAACTTTCATTTTTTAAAAAAACAGGAAATGACAAAATGAAGGAAAGAAAGAAGCAGAAGAAGAAGAAGAAGAAGAAGGAAAAAAGAGATATAATAATTATAAATAAAGAATTTTTCTTCTCTAGAAATAAACAGAGCATTATTTTTCAAATAATATGCTACCTTCTTTGGAGAACTACCATAGTAGAGAATAGCTGCAGCATCACCAATACAAAATCGGAAAACCATGGTACCATACAGTATGAACACGTACTAGTACTGTACTTAATCGCTCTTGGCAGTCGAACGTTCAGCGACTTTTTCGGCCCGTAAGCAACACATAAGCAACTTTGTAAAAATAAAATAGTCTGATTTGTTTACGGCGTGCTCCGTACAGAGTACAGAGTACGGAGAACAGTGACAAGAACAGTGATGTATGTACTGTACATATTGTGTCTCATGGTATTTAATACCATGCTGTTTGCGCGCGCGCAATACTTTTCAAATTCTAATAATTCAATGCTAATAATCCCTTGCTCCGATGCTCATGACGGGCATATGACTTGCATCAAAACATCACCCCTACTCCGCCCCCCTCACCTACAAATCTGAATGGACGCGTCAAACTGTTAACCAATGGTAGTTATAGGTTACGCATGCTTTGGCATTGATAGCTAGCAGTAATCAGAATTTTAGAGGTCTCGCACACTAACTGATGTGAGCTTGATAATGCTCTGCTTGTATGTACAGCACTCCAGGCGGACAGGCCTTAATCACTCGACGAAAAGATCACACATGATAGCAACTGGCAGCGGGGCTATATAGACGCTCGTATTATGTATGACATGGCTCTGATCTGGCGAGTCGCTTGTAAGTCGTGCGGCATAAGTTTGTACTGAGCAGTACAATTTTTGCAAGACTGCTACTACTTTAGATAAATCTAAAAGGTTGACTTATCATACTCCTATCATTATTCAGGAAAATAGTTACATGGGATCCACTTATTAATAGCTATATAGCAAAGTCAGAATTTGCAAACTCCATCTGTAATGCCGTGCAAGGAGAAATCCAAAGGAGCAACAGAGCCCGACCCAAGAAGTTGAACACTGGAAACGAAAAAGATAATTAATGTCGTGCAGATGGACTGCGTTTACGATTTACGGGGAATATTTTGTGATTTGCCAGCAGCGGGCTTCGGAATATTTTCTTCGATGGATATACGGGGTACATACGCTGGGTGGCTGCAGCAGTATCTCTGCATGTGTGAAACAAATCTATGCATCTGGAAATTAAGACGGTTGAGGAGTGGTTGACCTTAACATACAGGAGGAGTCCCTAGAAATGAGCTCCTACCTGCACCTTACAGTATGTACAGTACAGTACAGTACATATATGTACTGTGCAGGTAATATTGAACCTCCCCGATGTATGTATTTACATGTATTTCAAGTGTACCAAGCAGGGTAGCGGTTGTACTGTATGTATGTACTCTACATACATGCAAGGCTCACCGGAGACATTTTTCGAACAAGGGGGCATTTCATATTTCGAATTAGTTTCTCCTAGCATTCAGAATAATCCGAGTTGATTCAGAGGGGAAGGAAAAAGAAACCAGTAGAACAGGGGCGTGGTGAGCTGTGGCGCCCAAAGAACAATGCCAAAGCACAATCGAAGAGTTTCTGTGTAAGATTGGAAGTTAACCCTTCTGTGTACGTACCTGCTTCGTTACCTAAGTATATACAGTACAAACCACAAATATTGTTATTGATCATATTCGATCTACGATCTGGCCCGATCGGGTGTTTTGGTGCCCGTTTCCCAGAGGCCGACACTTTTAAGTTAGGGGGTTGGATCTTGCTCGGTTGTCTCTTGGCATACCGCGTGCCATGCAGGTAGCAGCGGAATGGAGACGGGAGGACGGCGATGATAATTAAAACGATACGACAGAAAAAAAAAATATATATATATACGCATATTTCTTAGGCTTACTAAATTTTTTTAGCAACTACTTGAGGAACAAAGTTGAAATTAACTCTGTTTTTTTGGCATTGATATGTTCTTTATTTTTCTAATTTTTTTCCTTCCGCGTCGTTTTCATCGCCTATTCGAAGCGTAATATATCCCGTGTGCCTGCAGATTGGGCGGAACACTGCGGTATTATTTCATCTCCGTCCGCAGGTACGGTGCATGTAGGTTATTACACATTCGAAAAAAAAAAAAAAAAAAAAAAACATGTACTTTCTTTCGACCTGATCTTTTTTAATACAGCGAAAAGCGGGTGGTAGCTGGTCCCCCCCGGGAAGGGGGGGGGACTCGCGGGAGAAGCATTGCCAGCCGCCATTCTCGGGGATTTCTCTAGAGCCTAGCTAGTTAGTTGGGCATTGGCTCTGAAAAGGGGTGCTACAGACCATGCTGCTGCTACTTTGGCGGGGGAGAGAACGGCCGCGCGGGAGGAAGGGGGGTTTTCAACTCCTGCTGCCGACAAAGCCGTGTGAATGCATAGCCCTTATCTGGTTCATTCACTCCATGTCGCCTCGTTTCGCTTAGATAATAAGGGAAAGCTGGATTTGAAGAGAAGATGTGTAAGCCTCACGGGGAAATAAATTCCAAACATGGCGTTAAATATGTCCAAAAGGAGAGGGCGGAAGAGTAGAATATAAAAGAAGCAAAAAATAGTCAATGAAAGACGAAAAAAAAAACTCTGAAAGCAGTAATGCAGATATCCGGCAAGGAACCACTAGGGGTGAATTCGTATGTAAATACCAAGGGCGGCGGCGGGGGTTAGGGACCTAAAAGCAGTACAAGGTAACGCGAAGAGGATATAGGATAGCTACAGCACGAAGAACCATAAAACCAGAGCTGCTGATTGGTGGCAGTAATGTGCAGAAGCGAAATGACATATCCTTTATTATTCCACGCCTCTTGAAACCAAACGACAAGATAGAAAAAAGAGAGATAAGAAACGAAGGCTAAAGTATCACATTAATTCCCCTTTTTGTTGCTCTATAACTCTCCATCACACTCGCTCATATCATATCATGTTAACAAGAAGACCGAAATAAAGAAAAAAGGTAAGAGGAGAAAATGAGAAACAGACAAACATGTTCCCAAGACCGATGGAAAAAAATATATGAACCCCAACTCAAAAAAAAATAAAATAAAATAAAATAAAAATAAAAAATAAAAAAATCGAAAGACTTAGACTGTCCCAGCAATACTCAAATCCCTGATCTCCTGCAACACCTGCTCAACCCGATCATCCAACTGGCCTTGAGCATACTGTTCTCTCGTATCCGAATCTAGATACTGCTGCACCTGTGCCATACGTGAGTATGCCTCCGCACAGAACCTAAGCTGAATCTTGACAAGCGCCTCGAACGACGGGTCCAGATACGGCACACGCAGGTCGATAAGTTGCGGCAGCTCGTTGAACAACTGTTCGTTGAGTTGTTCGTAAGCCTGCTTAGCCATCTCCGCCTCCTTCTCCGCGCGGGGAAGTTTAGTGGCGTCCTTGTCGGGCTTCTCGACGAGCTTCTTCACCTTGGCTCGCATGGCGTCATAGTCGAGGAGTTTGTGGTTGCGTTTTTTGATGCATTCGTTTATGTCAGGGAAATAGGCACAAAAGCGAGATATGGGTTCCAGAACGGTGGTTCTACAAGGAGTGGATAGTTTTAGTACGAGTTTAGGGAGTTGGCTCCATGGAATGGGGCAATGCTCGAGTTGAGGTCGTCGTACCTATATGGTCCATCCAGCGCCTTGATCGTTTCCGCGTCGAGGTCTTCAACGGCTTGTTTGTAACTGCTACTCACGCCATCTTTCGTGCCTGCATCGCCATAAAACGCATCTATCGTTTCAGCAATACGCATTTGCGATGCTGTCATTGCTGTTCTCCCCTAATTAGCCACGCGTCTCATCGAGGTCACCGTCCGTCAAGGGAAAAAGGGGCCAGTAACAAACCTCGCAGCGAATCCAAATAGCCTTTCGCTTCCTTTTGTAGTCGATTTACCGCAGATTCCATAGTTCTATAGCGTCTGTACCAACAGAACAATGATATCCATATTAGCAAAATATAAACCCTTCTTCCTTCACATTTATCCCAGCCAATCAATTCGACCAAGGAAAACAAACCATACCTCTCCTCAATTTCATAGTCCCTATCACTCGTTTTTTCCACATGCCCTATACCAATGACAAAACGTAAGCAAAAAAGAAAAAGCCGCAAACAGAGAGAAAAGTTTTTAAAAAACTAACCCGTCTTCATCATAACCTGCGTCGTCGCGCGGTTGACATTTTTCTTAAAGCCTATTTATATTTGCAAAATTCCCATTCAATTAGCGAGCTGTTTTCTCTTCACCATTCCAACCAAGCATCCATAAACGTGCGCAATTAATAATTTCCCCGAATATATCGCAGCGTTCCCTATGAACGCGTCACATTGTAATCTCACATCCCACTTCCCGCTCGCCTTCCTTTTCCCATAAAATATTTACATCAACACCCCATCCCCACCCTCAACCCCCATCAGACAAGGGGAAAGAAGCATGCCAGAAAGGGGATTTTTATGTATACCACATACCAGCCCAAGACATGATGACCAACAGCGACGACAATAACTTCAACTAGAAGCAAGCAGTAGATGCTCTTCCTTCTTTTTTTTTTCAAATCGTACGCAAAGCTACCAGGCGCGGAGCTGAGCCGCTGAATAAGAGGAGTATTTCGGCGAATTCGGACTTAGAGGTACCAAAGGGACGACTATTGAATTTTTGTTCTTTTATTCTCACTTTTTTCCCCACTCTTTCGTTTAATCCCGACTATACGGATGGAGGGGCTTGAAGTCGCGGAAGCGGGGACGCAGATTGGCGGGGATGTATATATATGTAGATGATGTGTCGACAGGTGTAAAGTCTATCTAGATATGGCCCCTTTCGAGACGTTAGGAAACTAAATATTCCTGATCTCCAATTCCGATTTCCGATTGAACGATCGCGAGGGGGAGAGTTTTGGGTATGGATGATCTGTCGAGGAATGGATGGAGGGAAATTAAAAAGAAAAGAAAAGAAATTTGGGGAGCCTGGAGAGACTGGATATGATTGACAAACGGGAACAAGTAGAAAATTCGTAAAAGAACAAAAACCTGAGAGACTCGTTAGCTATGTGTTTCGTTCTTTATCGGCTGTTGCGAGTTTAACTGGAAGAGATTGAGTAGGAGTTGTAGATGCCGGAGACGATGTTGTGTGATTGATTGATGTTGGGCGGCGATGATGATGATGATGCTGACATCGAATTGCAAACGAAGGCGCTGAGGGCTTGGCATGTTTGGCTGCGGCTGCTTAGTCAGTCGTGGCTGTGTCCTCGTTCCTAGCCTGAGCTTGGAGCCACAAAGTAATTACGTCATAGGCATATACTGTAATGTCTTCCTGCGGCTGGCAAAAAGAAAGAATAATTTCAAAATGAGATAAAAATAAAATAAAAATGGAGGATGAAGTGGGTTGAGCATTTTGCTTGAGGAAGCTTGGTATCAACTAAGTGTTACTATTATTCACTGTAACCTGATATGAAAGAGAACAAAGAAAATCCAGAAAATCCCATGTAAACCTCGATCCATTAGTTATCTGTATCTACCTGCCGGCCCCAAGCTGTAGTCCCAAGCCCTTCCAAACCTATCCAGCATCAATGAGAATGACTAGATTACCTATTTCATCAGGTCCAAGTCTTCCCATACCAAGAATAGGGGGTGGGAAAAGGCCCATTCTTCCCAAAGTACAGTTCTGTTCGTGGTCCCCCAGCCGCCTGTTTTGTTGAAGAATGTCTTCTCAATTTCGCGCGAATTGCTCGAAGGAGGGACCCTGACGAACGGGCTTTTTGATCTTATTCTTCCCTACCGTGATATCCAGGTCTCTGCCAGCAAAGTGCCGAAGTTATGCTTTGGTTGCAGTTAACCAATCAAAAAGGCGGAAAAATCCATTCCACAGATAGACCGTATATTCCCGTATCTATATTCGATCAGATTATAGTGTGCTTTGATGTGGAAGCATTTGTAGAATGTGTCTCAGAAGTGATATCTGCGTTTTGCTGGGATGGACGATGGTGTTTCCTCTTTTAACATTCCATCTGTTGGAACACGCCGTATCATATGTGGCAACAACCCAAGGGCTGCAAGGTGTTCCAAGTAATTTCACCTCTTCCTCTTCTCCTTTGCGACACTAAAGCCGATAACCTCAAGGGACAAGAGGCAGATTAGCCATATCTCAGCTACTTGTATGCAACTAGGCGTTATCACAGCCGACTGCGTAGTATATACTAGTAGCAGTACGTGAAACTAGCATCAAAATAGAACCCGCCTCGCGGCTGCTATTCCTGAGATATCCCATTTCCGGGGCGCAGTGAGATCCATCCATTTCTGCCAATCGCCCGTCCGGCAAGCGGGCCTCATGATTTGCGCGTACTCCCAATAATCAGGATACCAGCCGGCATATTCCCAGTCCAGGATACCGGTGAGGCAGTAATCGCCGTCAACCATGATGTTTCGCGGGGCGATGTCGGCGTGCGTGAATACAGTCCGCGACGATCGAGGGAGCATGTCTGGTAGTTCATTTTTATATCGCAGGCCGCCAAAATGGAGATAGCGGTGGTATATCCGGGTTCTGACGGCTTCGTCTGTGCATAGCGGGGTTCCAGCGCGGTCCAAGTCTTCAATTAGAGGGTCGAGAGTTGGCGAGCCGTCGGCGAGGCACTGGAAGAAAGATTTCAGGGCAGGTGGTTGGGGGATTTCTCGCAGTTTAGCGATTTGATCCCATGTTTCACGGCATGTGGACTCTTTTTTTTGATCATCCAGCTTATCCCACAGGCTTTCCAGTGTAGTACCTGGAATAGTTGTCATTCCGATCTCACCACTGCGATCATTGATGAGGCTGTAGATAACTTCGGGAAGAGGGACAGAGGTGTGCTTCGCTACCAGCTTCATGGCTTCAACCTCGAAGTTCCTTACAGCCGTTCCACCCTTGGAAACATACGAATAATCCCGCTCAAGAACCAAGCGACCACCTTGCTTGCTGAGAACGGTAATCACATCCCCTTCTAATGGCGGTGCTTTTTTAGCATCAGGTGGTATTTTGAGGAGCTTTTCATTTATTTTGAAGTAAGTCTCGCCCACATGAAGATTTCCATATGCAAATGGAACGCTATCCTCGAGCTTGGGTACTATGCTTTCGGATTTACATGCTGGTAGGCCAGTGACTGAGGCGTTGGATGTCATCGCTTCAAGTACATGCCATCGCCTCAAGGAATCGAATTTGGTATCCGCCGATATGGAAAGAGAATTATCTTTCGTAGCATTATTTCAAACATGTACTCTGTACCATTCGAGTAGTGCATAAGTTCTATCTCTTGGAGCAATCAGCGCCGTTGGTGTGTTTGGATTATTTGTTTTCCCGACCTCAGCCAACCACGATGAACTCAGCATATGATAGATACCACGACACGCGCCAGCCACGGATGGAGAGTACTCTTGTGGGAGCCATGGCTTCCTATTACGGACTAGCGCCCCGTACACACACATATAGCCACGAGATAGCCACACCAATACGGAGTACAACCACTCAGACGTCCAACACTCTGTACGGAGGATCACGTGCATCCATGTACATTTCAGCGTATGGTTGCCTAAAATTAGGATAGTACAGATACCTACCTTGTGTTATTCCCAACCCTGTCATGATGATGAGGAGAGGATTACAAATAAAAGAACCCTGTAATAGCGTTTCGATATACTACATCCAGTTCCAAGTGCAAAAATTCTAACGTTCATCCCAAAGATCAGTACACAGATATATATAACTAGTACTCCGTATCTAAGGCTTTACAAGCTCTCTCAATGTTGGTGGGCCCTTCGACCGCATCAACATCACGGTCGTCATTCCCCAATGCTAAGGCTTTACTAGAATGAGTAACTATCCACCCCCAGGCACCCCTTTCAAGGCCGTCGGCTTTTCCGAATATTGTGCCTTCAACGGCAAGGAGTTCAGGCGCAAAAGGGGGGCGCAACAATGGATTGAGTCCGAGGCACTCGACAGCAACTTGACTTCTCTAGACCATGCGCTGCACCTCTCGCTTATCCAGCATAAGCAAGCCGAGGGCGAACCCAACCATTGGTCACTCTTCGTCGCCCGCGAAAATGAAGCCGGCCCAGTTTATCAAGTCACGGGAGATGCGGAATGCATGAGTTATCAGCCCTCACCAGTTCCAACCAACATCCCCAGCTCGGAGTCTTTCTTAAACGCATACGACCTTGCTGTCGTCACGGACGCCCAGGCGCTCATAGTAAAAGAGGTGGCCGAGAACGAACCCCCTCCGAAAGCAGAAAATCGACAGGCTGTCGTGGAAAATTGTCAAGGCTGGACGGTCCGTGTGATCGCTAAACTCGTGGCCAAAGGTATTGTGGGCAGTGCTAAGCTTGAGATGGCTAGGTCTATGGTCGAGCCGATCTGAGGTGATGCTGATGGCATATTATGAGTTAAGACTGCAGGCTGGGGGGGGGGGGGCCACCAAAACTCCCCAAAACATCACAGGTATCCATTAAGCTTTGCACCGCGCTATATATACATATGTATATATGTGCACTCCACTGTGATAATTAGATAAAGCAAACAAACAAGTGGGCTCCTTTTGTGTTGCGAAGCGAAAATGATTTTCATGCTGTAACAAATCACGGAACCCCTGGCGAAATAAAAAAAAATAAAAATAAGAAGAGAAGGGGGGAGTAATAATATAATGATGGTGATGGTGATGATGATGATTAGAAAACAATGTTAAAAAATGGTGGAATCCAGTATAAAATGAAATAATGGTAATAGAAATATAGTTTAAGAATGCGTAAATAGCTCCCAAAGAATGGGGGGAAAGCTGAGAGCTTTTCATTCGGGACCTCAGGTAAAAATTTGTGCATGAAACTATTAATTATCCCCACATCAATGGGTAACAGGGACAATAATTCGTCCGCTCCTGCCCGCGTTCAGACTGGCCCATCATAATGTAAGGCGTATGGTGTATGGTGGAGGAGAAATTTCTGAGAGATACGGCAGAGAGAAGTGGGTATGGGTATAGAAAAAGGGGAAGGAAAGCGGGGGTTGGGGGAAATGGGGGAGGGAAAAAAAATCTCATCATAAATATTCATTTGCGTGAGTGGATATGATAAAATGATCATGGGAGGGGGAAAAAAAAAAAAAAGAAAGGAGGAAACAATGCTTTAGAAGACAAGGGAAATAAAAGTGCCTACGGAAAGTATCACGGTATATATAGTGCGAAAAGTGAAAAGAAAATCGGAAGAAATAATAAGAGGGAGAAACAAAAATAAAAAAATCAATGTGCCCTCCTTCTATGGGAGTTTAGAAGAAGCAGAAAAAAAAAAAACCCTGATAGACACATATAAAAGCTTAATGATGAGAAAAAGGAGATGCGTAAAATTCAATAATGTCCCAACCCTATGTCGTTACGTGAGTTTCTCTCT
>LGRN01000423.1:0-24584 GCA_001883825.1 Emergomyces pasteurianus Ep9510
GCGACGGGCTGCATTTCGGGAGGAAGGTGTGTTGACCCTTTTTTTTTTTTTTTTTTTTTTTTTTTTTTTTTTTTTTTTTTGGGAAGTGATGGAAGAGCTGACATGATGACATGACTTGTTTTCTGTAGGGATATGAAATTCTGACTCGTGAATTGTTCGGATTATTCCTGACTAGGTGGCCAGAATTGGAAAAGGAACATTTCCCGCTTCGTGTATGTGCTCTGCTCCATGAAATATGTGATGAAAGGCCTAATCATCCGCTGATAATGTATTGTGATTTAGGAGTAATTTAGGTACTCTCCGTTGTTGTTGGGGTTTAAAGTAGCTAGATAGCTAATGTCATACGACATTGGGAATGAATGGCAAAAAAGCCAAGGGCACTCTCAAACGATTTTGGTCCGGGCTTATCAACCTCTGTTCAAAGTGTTACCAGAGCCTCGCGGATTATCCTCGGTGAATTCATCCCACGCCCGTGCTTTCATAGTCTCCTCATCGGCCTTTTCTAGGTCATCTTCATCAATTTCCTTTGGTTGGCCGGATTGCTCGCCGCCACCCTCGATAATGCCTCCCCTTTTCCTTTCCTCTTCTAAATATTCGTCAATCGACATGGTCGGGAGGTTGTGGCCTGGTCGGAAGACTCCTTCTCGAAGTTCCGTTCGCTTGCTTGTGAGGACGAATGGTTGTAGTGGTACGCCGGTTTTGCTTAGAAGTGGCCCTGTTCCTCTACGGATGCCCTTAGCAAGCCCTATATCCAAACGATCCGAAAAGCCGGTCGTGTCACTAGAATCACGCTGTCTAGTATCATGATCGTAAACGGGACTGGTGGAGGGGGCAGTAGCTTGAACACTCGAGAGCATGGATAACTCCTGTGACAGCATGTCCAGGGCCTGAAATGTCTGGTGGGTATAGAGGTTAATCTCAGCTAGATACAGTTGTCGAACTAGATCATCATCGGATTGTAAGCTGTTTTGGTTCTGCGAAAGATACTGCCGAAATTTTCTTCATTAGATGAGGCTCTCTGAACTGCGATATAAACCACAGGGGAAGCTACCTCTAGCCGGTGTTTCAACTCTTTCTCCTCTCGAAATCTGGATACTTTGATATTCCTCCGCGCGGCTGCATCGTTTAATGGTGCTAAGCGAAACGACCAAGGGCTCTCAGCGTATCTTTCATAAAGCTTCCGATCGCCTGGGGAGAGGAGGCCATATTGATCCAGACTCTCTAGGTACTTTTCATATTCATCCCGCGACCGCTGGAGGCTTTTAATGCGATCTGTGTCGTATGACCTTTGGAGAAGGTCGGCAAGGATATAATCGACTGTCAAGTACCTAGTTAAGGTCCAAGAAAATCATTGTTTTTAGTCTGACTTTGTCTCCCCCTCAAATAGTGGAAGGTTCTATATAGGTTCAATTTACGTACTGTAAATCCCCCGAGGTAATATCATCCAACGACTCATTGGCGCTGAATAGGGAGAGCTGTGCAATCCGCCGTTGGCATTCTTCGAATTCTGCAATCACGTCACTGAGCTGAGGGGTATTTTCAGAGGATGGTGATTCCAGAGCTTTCTTCTGGGATTTCGCGCGGGAGAAGAGAGCATGGAGGGTTTCTGCTGTCTTGATTTCCATGGTATATGGCGGCGAAACATGGAGGAAATAGGATTGAGCGCCTGGGATTTCGAGATATTCCAGCGCGATAAAGTTATGCTGCTGAAGAACTGGTGGCAGAGGTGGAAGTCATGTGGAGATATGGTAAGCTAGTTAGGCTTATCAATGAGGCCTGATAGTTCAGGCGTAAACTGACTTGCAACCTTCAACGCCTGAGTTTAGGGAGTATAGTAGCTTCAGGATTCACGGACTATTTAATTCCATGGCACCATTCAAGTGACATGCTGAAACCCACAAAGCAATGGTTTACTATGTTCTACTATTCAAATTAGAATTTTGATGAGATCATGCTGTACATAGCCGCTTAGGCAGTGAAATTGAAATGGGTGTCTTTATTCTCTGCCTACTGCAATTAGCTGTTGCGTTTGCAATTACATGATGGTTGGCTGGCATAGCAACACCCCGCAGCTCATGGGCTTTGTTCAATGTTGTTTAGATAAATATTCACATTTTCTAGACATCTTTTCGACTTATTTCCACCTATCTTCCAGTGCTTTTAGACTCTGCAGAATGGGACATGTCTGAATTATTCCACCTTTTTTTCTTCTCCACGCAACCGCTGCTGCTGCAACCCAGCGTTTTCTATCTTTTTACCTGATCCGCTTAAACCAGCTGGCTTTTTGTAGGAAGGACAGATTCCAGTGCCACTCTCAAAGCTCCTTTCCTTCTGGCTGGACGAGGTAGTCGGGAAGTAGAGGAGAAGATGAACACCATGGCAATAGCCAGGGTCGCAGGGGCGCATGACGAGGTTTCAGAGCCAGAGGGATCAGATAATGAGTTAGAGCTCTCTGAACAAGCTCCTCCAAACGCAGCAGAGCGGCGGCAGAAGCAAAATGCCAAATTTAAGGCTCTGTTGGTATACCTTATACTCCTCTGGGCCGGTTGTGCTTTGTTCTGAAGGAAAGAAACCAAATATAGGCTGGCAGAAAGAACCGAGACCATTACGGCGGAAGATATCCAACGGGCAACCAGAGCTAAAAAGGAGAGTGAGCTTTCCATGGCGAATTTGATTGCGAAGCAAGACTTTACTTCCGTTATTCATGACCCACGAGAGTACCAGCTGGAGCTATTTGAGAAAGCGAAAACGGCTAATGTTATTGCTGTGCTGGATACTGGTATGCGTTTTCTATAGTGGACTTTTCGCCTAGATATTAACACGAGTAGGTTCGGGGAAAACATTGATCGCAGTTCTTTTGCTCAAGCACATGGTACAACTCGAATTGGCTGATCGAGCCAATGGAAAGCCACCTCGTATATCATTTTTCCTGGTTTGTATTGGGTGTACTTTCTAAAGAGAGAGTGTAGGTAGACATCTAATTATTGATAACTAGGTCGATAGCGTTACTCTCGTTTACCAACAAGCTGCGGTCCTGAACGCAAATATTGATCAAAATATCGATAAATTCTGCGGCGCCATGCAGACGGATCTATGGAGCAAAGACACGTGGGAGAAACATTTTTCGAAAAATATGATCATTGTTTGTACTGCTGACGTTTTGAATCAATGCCTGTTTCATTCTTTCATCCAAATGAAACAGATCAATCTCCTTATTTTCGACGAGGCCCATCATGCTAAAAAGGACCACCCGTATGCTAGGTAAGGAGATTCGGTGTGTTTGGTCCTCCCTACGTCTGTAGCTGATGGGATATACAGGATTTTGAAGGATTTTTATCTGCAAACGACAGAAGTTCAAAACAGGCCAAAGATATTCGGTATGACGGCATCTCCGGTTGACGCAAAGGTGGACGTGACAAAGGCTGCAACGTACGATATCTAAGAGTGATATTTAATTCCATTCGTACTGACCTTTGGACTAGGACTCTTGAGACACTACTCGATAGCCGGATCGCAACCGCTTCCAACCTGAATGCTCTGCGGCAGGCGATCGCGCGGCCCTCTGAACAGATATGGGTATACGATAAACTTGATCCGCCATCTGAAACTGACTTGTACAAGCGGATGCAGTCACGCTTTGGAAGTATCCGTAAACTCGAAACAATATTTTCATTTTCCTTGGAGGCCAGTTCGACATTGGGGACATGGTGTTCCGATTGGCTTTGGAAATTCGCTCTGGACGATGCCGAATTACCCAAACTTGAGGGTATAATCTCTAGGAGTTATATGCAGACTAGGTCTGGCAATCACACTCAAGGGGTTGATGAGATAATTGGACTTCTCCGAGAAGCTGGGCAATGCATTAAAAGTCACACGTTTCATGCCCCCGTCGATTGCCCTGAGCATCTGAGCTCCAAGGTGCGCCTTTTGCGCCATGAGCTTTCTTTGTACTTTGAACGACACACGGACACCAAATGCATTGTTTTCGTTCAGAAAAGACATACCGCGATGCTGTTAGCAGAATTATTTTCTCGAATTGGAACGCAATTCATGAGGACGGGGATTCTTATCGGTGTTCGACAAGATGAAGTTGGAGTGAAAAAATTCTCGTTCCGGCAGCAGTTTTTGACGCTGTTGAAGTTTCGCAAAGGGGAGGTCAACTGTCTAGTATGCTTGTTCTAATTTTTATATTCTCCAAATGACACCCTATTTTTTGCTAACAGGTGAAGTTTGCAACATCTGTCGCTGAAGAAGGGCTGGATATACCGGATTGCAACTTGGTAATTAGGTGAGAACGAGCTTCTCCATATCTTAGAAGTATAGACTTACCACGTGCTAGGTTCGATCTGAATACGACCATGATCCAGTATGTGCAAAGCCGTGGACGGGCCCGACATTCCAATTCTGTAGTATGATTTCACTTCCCATTTCGGTATCCCTCTCTAATGGTCTGTAGTACGCCCATATGGTGGAACGAGGCAATCGTATCCACGACGCTTGCATCCAAGACGTGAAGCAAGCAGAGGTGAGGCATAAGAGCCAGATATTTTAATACAATTAAACTAACGTTGCTAAGAATATCATGCGGCGGTTCTGCGAGGCACTTCCCGAAGACCGGATTATTCGTGGTAGCACTGATGAATTAGGAACGATTTTGGATAGGGAACGATACCATGATCCTTTTACCATCCCCAGCACTGGTGCAAAGTTGACCTACACCTCTGCACTTGCGGTCCTTGAACATTACGCAAGCTCTTTGGTACAAGCATATGTCTGTTTGCGCTATGCGGAGGCTAATAATTCTGTAGCAATACGAGAACGAAATGTCGACCAAGGTGAGCTACTTCATTGAGCGGGTCGACGGCGCGTTCGTTTGCGAGGCAAGCCTCCCCGAAAAGTCCCCTTTCCGGGGTTTGATGGGCAAACCATCAGCACGGAAGTTGCATGCCAAACAATCTGCTGCTTTCGAAACGTGTTTGATGCTTAGAAAAAACGGGCTGCTAGATGATCATTTTGTCTCAAAGTATCACAAAAGGTTGCCGGCTATGAGGAACGCGAAATTAGCTATCACATCGAAAAAGAAGAATCAATATGATATGATGGTGAAGCCTAAGCTGTGGGAGAAACGTCGTGGAACTATTCCGAGCGAAATCTATGCTACTCTCCTGACCTTGAAGCCTGGGGGTAAATTACGGCGAGCATATCAACCTCTCATTTTATTCACAAGGGACGCCCTTCCGAAATTTCCCATATTTCCCTTATATCTTGAGCATGATGTCGAGTGCAATGTTATATCGATTCCTCTGCGCTGCTCATTGCGAGTTTCAGAACCCGAGGTGGATCTGCTCACTGCGTTCACCCTGAGGATATTCCAAGATTTGTTTCATAAGGTATACGATCATCAACCGGCCATGATGACTTATTGGCTTGCACCTGCGAGGCTGGCTGCCGAGGATGGGGACATCTCTGAAAATGTAGACCCACGGGAACTGCTCGACATCGGAGTTCTTCAGCATGTGCAGGATAATCCCCAAATTCGTTGGACCCCCGGTATGCTACCCAGAACTGTGGAAAACAGATTTCTGTTCGACAAATGGGATGGTAGATATCGCTATTTCACGTTTGAGGTAGAACCCAGCCTGCGCCCTTCGGACCGTCCACCATCAATGATGGCGAAGAGAAAACATATGGAAAACATAATGAATTACTGTCTAAGTCTGTTTAAAAATTCCCGGCTAAAGTTTCTGGAGGGCTGTGACTGGAACCAGCCAGTTGTTCGAGCTGAATTGGTTCGACTTCGCCGTAACCTTTTGGATAGGGCAACGGAACAGGAGAAGGTGGAAGAAACGCCGTATTATATTTGTCCAGAGCCCCTGAGGATCTCCGCCGTAAGATGATTTTGCGTATGGTGATAATTTAGAAAGGCTAACATTTCAGTAGCTGCCCGCACCGGTTGCTGCCTTCGCGTTGGCTTTCCCAGCTATCATCAGCCGGATAGAGTCCTACTTGATTGCCCTGGAGGCATGTGCCAAACTCGAATTAGAAATCACGACACACCTCGCTCTCGAAGCCTTAACGAAGGATTCAGATAACACTGAAGAACATCGAGAGGAACAGATTCATTTCCAACGTGGAATGGGTAAGAACTATGAACGGCTGGAGTTTCTCGGAGACTGTTTTCTGAAGATGGCAACGTCTATATCGCTGTTTGCGATGAATCCAGACAACGACGAATACGACTTTCACGTAAAAAGGATGTGCCTGATTTGCAATCAAAATCTGTTCAATGTTGCTGTTAGCATTAAACTCTATGAGTTTGTCCGCACTAAAGGGTTCTCAAGGTCGGTTTTCGGGTGTAACATGATTATCGTACTGATGACTGACTTTAAATGGTGTTCAGACGAAATTGGTATCCCGAGGGCATCAAGCTTCTCCAAGGCAAGGCCAAGTCGGAATCAGCGGAAAATAAACATGCCTTGGGTGACAAAACGATTGCAGATATCTGCGAGGCATTGATTGGGGCCTCTTTGTTGTCAGGGGGGAAGTCCCATCGGTTCGATACGGCAGTCAAGGCAGTCACTGCGTTTGTGAACAGCAACAATCACCGGGTTTCGGACTGGAGGAGTTATATCGACCTGTATTCATTGCCCAGCTATCAAATCGCCCAGGCAGACGCGGGCCAACTCGACTTAGCTGCGCAAATAGGCGACCGCCTAGGATATCACTTCAAGTACCCAAGACTGCTCCGCTCCGCATTTGCACACCCTTCATACCCGACGGCTTGGAGTAGAGTTCCGTGTTACCAGCGTCTGGAATTTTTAGGAGATTCTCTGCTCGATATGGTGTGTGTTGAATATTTGTATCACCGCTTTCCTGATCGGGATCCGCAGTGGCTCACGGAACATAAGGTATTTTTCTAGTTAAATGAAGTGGAGATGATGGGTAAATGTTTCAAAAACTAACAGTTTCACAGATGGCGATGGTGTCAAATAAATTTTTGGGCGCAGTTACTGTTAAGCTGGGATTACATAGACATCTCCTATATTTTAGCAACGATCTTTTGGGACAAATCACCAGCTACGTGGAGGAGATTGAAGCTGCAGAGGCTGAAAGTGCCGACTCCCCAGACGCCTGGACGACAACCAGCGATCCACCCAAGGTAAGTGGTTGGACGTTTTTTGAGCATCAAGCGGCTTTCAGCGGCTGACATCACGTTGCAGTGCTTGCCGGATATGCTGGAGGCATATATTGGAGCAATATTTGTCGATTCGAATTTCAGTTTTGAGGTGGTCGAGGATTTCTTCCAGCGGCATCTTAAATGGTACTTTGAGGACATGAGCATTTACGATACTTTCGCAAACAAGCACCCAACGGCATGTACCATCCCCCGTGGCACAACTTCATGTACCTGTGTATACTACATACGTAGCTATATTGCATATATGCCGTAATGCATAGCTATACATGCATGTATACATGTACAAGGCTGGTAGCTAACAAACTTGCAGACATACCTTCACAACCGACTAACGATCGATTTTGGATGCACCAACTATTGCTTGAAAGCCGGTGAGGTGCAATTGGTGGATAGCACAAAGCCACGGGTGTTTGCAGCGCTTATCGTCCACGACGAGTTTGTAGCCGAAGGTATTGCCTCGTCTGTCCGGTATGCAAAGATTGTAGCCAGCGAGGCTGCAGTCGCAAAACTGGAAGGGGTAGCTCCATTCAAATTCCGTGAAATATATCGTTGTGATTGTGTGGCTAGCAAGGAGAGGAAGGAGCAGTATCCGTAACAGTCGCAGGCGCGGGGGCAGAGAATGTGATGCCTATATGTGGGTAGTTATTAACCCCTTTTTCCGGGTTGGGGTTTTTTTCTACCCACGTCAAGGTAAATTCGGAGATTGGTGTGATTGATATCGAACAAGGTTAGATTTATTTTATTCAAATTAAGACAATGTGAATGCTCAACTGGAGAGACAAACAATGAAATAAATTGTGTGATATTATTATTATAACTACTCCGTATATACGGAGTAGGTACTCCATACTCCATATATATTTTTTTGCCTTTTCTCGCCATACGTGTTGTGTTTTACTTCGATTGTGCTTGGATACGCCAAGGCACTCCCGGAAGTTTCCAGCGAAACGAGTAGAGACGCCAAACTGCTTAAGGCCCAGCGTGCGAGCCCCTGACATCGCCAGCGCCCGGTCCCGTGACCAAAGAACACGCCGCGTGCAACAAAAAGTTACAGGGCATCCATCTACTCCGTACTCTCGCACCATTCTCTATATCAGAGGAGATACACATCTACAACTTGTTTACTACGCGAATAAACGACCCCCCCATATCGGTCGATGTACAACAGGCTCTGGAGCCTTCTTTTTCTCCGCTAAACCCCTTACCCTCATGACTCCTTTCCAGCGGCCTATAGAGTGTTTACGTCGATGATGGAGGTGGTTTCGCCTGGGTTGCCCAACGGCCTCACGCCTCCTAGTCAACCGTCATCTATAGATCCAGCCACCGTTGTCCAATATCTAACGGAGACCCTGCAGAGCACGCTCGATGCGCTGAAAACAGATTTAGAGAGCGCCGGAAGCTTCTTGTCCAAGGCGAAGTATCCGGAAACAATTCAACGATGCTCACGCTTCGCCTCCGAATCTCAGGTTGCGTTATATGTCCAGAAGGATGCTGTTGAGACGGAACAGACAAATGGGACGGAAGAAGGTCCCCGTATGTTTATCTACCTCATTATATCTAAAATGATGGTCTGAACAGAGAGCTAATGTTGATTCGTTTTTACCCACTTATTTTCGTTTGGATAGCTTCTCCAACCAGATATATTTATACTCTTACCCTAGAGCTAGCCCTTTCCCCGGCAACTGTTGCATCAATGGCTTTTACTAGACAGCTTCAACCCTTAGACCCGAATGTTCCAATATCCGCTCAAATCCATGCCACCAACCTTCCGGGCTTCCTGTCGCCCATACAAATGGCCTTGAACCAAGGCAATACAAATGTTTCTCCACTTCAGACCCTTCATACCTTTGTCAACCACGTTCTGGGACCATATTTTGATGCCTATACGCGAGGCCAGGACGGCGTTAATGGTGTGAAAGGGAGGGGCGATAATGATGCAAAAACAGGAGTACCTGTGACTAAGAAGAAAATTGCAGAGCTGAAATCAAGCCTGCTGCAGTTACAGGAAAACATTGAAATTCCTGTGCTGAATCTTCCACTGCATGAGGTCGTCCAGAGCGCCCTAGACGAGGCCCTGGCGCGAGGCATTAAACCTTCAGCTGACCTCATTCCGCCATCCGTGCTTGAAAATAGCATTGTCCTCAACAGCATTCAGAACATAGTGAATGGGTGGATCAAATCAATCCAAACTACTACCCAAATGTCTAGGGATGATATAAAGGGATCTGCGATCCAGGAAATCAATTTTTGGCTATCAATGGAAACTGCCCTGGAAGCGATCGAGGACCAGTTACGCAGTGATGGTGTGCAACTGACCATGGATATCCTGCGACATGCAAAGCGGTATAATGTAACACTTAGCTTTTCGGCAGATACGGGACTCAAGGAAACTACGGAGACGGTCCAGAAATACAATCAACTAATGCGAGATTTCCCCCTCGATGAACTCTTGTCTGCTACCTCCCTGCAGAAAGTTCACGATGCCCTGAATCTCATATTCTCTCATCTGAACAAGAAACTCCGTATTTGCCCGTACCCTATTAAACGCTCGCTCTTGCTAGTGGAGGCAATTTCTGGTGACTTGGATACTCAAATCCGTACCCTAATACACGGACGATCTATCATGCACCTGGGGTTTAAAGAATTCCGCGCTTTGATGCGGTCAGCTCAGATCATTTGGCGAACATGGGATGATAATGTAAAGGAATTTACAAATGTTGCTCGTGATGCTATAAGACGACGGAACGAGAAATTTATTTCCATCAAAGTTGAGCCGAGACACAGCGCCATTCAAGACCGACTGAAGTACATAAATACCTTCCGCAATAATCACGAACAACTGCAACGAACCATAGTTAATGTCCTAGGACCTAATACCAGCATGTCATCCGGTACTGATGCCGATGGAGCGGTGGTTGTGGAGGAAATTGGTGACGTCGATGCCTTGGATGAGGTTTCTCAAGCATATGCGTCCTTGAAAGATGTCGACGTTCTCGATGTATCAGAGGAAGGTACCCAAATATGGATCCAGGCGGAAGCGTCATATAATGAGCGCACTTCTAGAGTGGAGAATTCGATAATCGCCCGCCTCAAGGACCGCCTTGCTACCGCAAAGAACGCTACAGAGATGTTCCGAGTCTTTTCAAAATTCAATGCCCTACTTGTTCGACCCAAGATTCGAAGCGCTATTAGCAAACACCAATCCGAATTGATTGACCTTGTTAAGAACGATATTGCAAAACTACATGAGAGATTCAAGCAACAGTATGGTCATTCTCAAGCACATCCTATGGCCCAGCTACGAGATCTTCCTCCTGTATCGGGCGCAATTGTCTGGGCTCGTCAGATCGAACGGCAACTTGATGGCTATATGAGAAAAGTCGAAGACGTTCTGGGTGAAGACTGGGATTTGCATGCTGAAGGCCAGAAACTCCAGGCTGAAAGTAACATGTTCCGAAAGAAGCTGGATACACGACCAATATTTCAGAACTGGCTACAGGATGTGCAAAGGCGAAATATTACGATTTCTGGACGCCTGTTTAAGATCTTTCGCAACCGTGCAACTGGAAATACGTTGGAACTTGATGTTAATTTCGACCCACAGATTATTGTTCTTTTTAAGGAAGTTAGGAACCTTGTCTGGCTCAACTATCAGGTTCCTCATGCGATCAACACAATTTCCAAAGAAGCGAAACGAGTCTACCCATATGCCATTAGTTTGATTGAAAGCGTCCGAACTGTTTTGCAAACAATGCGCTCGATCTCATCCATGGCCGAGGTCTCGATTCTTTTAAGTGGTTACACAAACGATATGCAAGCATTAATCATGAAAGGCCTTCCATTGCGCTGGGAGTCATTTATCCATTCATACGAACTCCACGTCAAGCAGGTAATGGCGAATGGGGCGGTTGAGCCGGCATTGGCGCAGGGTCGAAATGAAAGCAAGCACGTTCAATTTGTTCGCGAATTTGCTGTTTCTGCCTTTGTTCTGCAGTCGAAAACGTCAACCCTCTTTGAAATCAATGAAAGTATCCAGAAAGCCATCGCAGACCTCAAGATTTGCCCTTACGATGCGTCCATTTTTCGCCAGCGCCTGGATGAGATCCAGAACTCTGTTGATAAATTGAATCTAGAGAATTATGTAAACCTCGGCTTTTGGGTTTCGAATATGAACCGGACAATCGAACTCATTCTACAAGAACGACTGCATCGGGCGATCAGAGAGTGGATTATAGCTTTCCAGGATATCAAATATGACGAAAACAATGTTCAGCGGAAGACTTATGCTCAAACATCAAACCCAACAGATGACGCCGAAACACAAACGTACACCATCGACTTCCCCAAACTTTTCCATGAAATTTCCATGAGAAACCAAGTACTTCGCCTGGATCCTCCTCTCGAGTACGCGAGAGCTAGCTGGTTTGCTCATTTTGACCAGTGGGTTGGAGTTCTTTGTAACCTGGAGAAGATAAAATCGGCGCGCTATAAAATGTCAATCGAGAACGAAAAGGCTTCACTCTCCGAAACCCACTTTACAAATCTCCCACAATACTGTACCAGCGAGCTAGTGGAAGTGTATTCCGTTATAGGCGCTAGGCTAGAAGATATCTCGGATTACGTGGATAAATGGCTACAGTTCCAGTCCTTGTGGGATCTTCAAGCCTCCCAAGTGTACGACGCATTGGGTGACGATTTGTCCCAATGGCTGCAACTTCTCCAAGAAATCCGTAAAAGCCGCGCCACGTTTGATACCTCTGAAGTTGGCAAATCCTTCGGCAATGTCAGGATCGATTATGAACAAGTGCAGACCAAGGTCAATGCCAGATATGACCAATGGCAACATGAAATTTTGCACAAGTTTGGTGGAAAGCTTGCGAATCGCATGCGCGAAGTCCATGATGAAATTGTCACTGCTAAAAAGGATCTAGAAAGCCAGACTCTGGAAGCGTCGTCGACGGCACATGCCGTTTCGTTCATTACAATCGTTCAACAATGCAAGCGTAAGGCGCGAGTATGGGGCCCGGAGGTTGAACTATTCCTCCAGGGCCAGGCAACCTTGACTCGACAGCGCTACCATTTTCCTAGCGACTGGTTACATGTTGAACAAGTTCGGGATGACTGGAACGCTCTCAGCGAGCTTCTTGAACGAAAGAGCAAGATCGTGCAAGACCAAACGGATGCTCTACAGGCGAAGATCATTGCAGAGGATCGTGTTATCACTAACAAGATTGCTGAAATCATCAACCAGTGGAATGAAGAGAAGCCGGTATCAGGCTCTATCCCTCCAGAAGAGGCCTCGAGAACACTAAGCTCCTTCCAATCGCGATTGGAAAACCTCCGCTCCGAATCTGAAATGGTCACGAAAGCCAAGGAGGCCCTTGACTTACCTGGGAGCCCGGAAACGGCTCTTGGGGCTGTTCTGGAAGAAGTGCAAGACTTCATGTCTGTTTGGGCAGCATTGTCGACGATCTGGAAGAGCTTGAACGAACTTCGTGACGTGCTTTGGAATAGCGTCCAACCGAGAAAACTTCGTCAATCGCTCGACGGCCTTATCAAGATGACAAAGGAGATGCCGAGTCGGATGCGCCAATATGCCGCCTTCGAACACATCCAGACCATTTTGCGCCAGCTTCTTAAAGTCAACCCCCTCCTCTCCGATATGAAGTCAGAAGCCGTCCGAGAACGACATTGGCAAAAGATCTTCAAAGCTCTTAAACCCGGCAAACGATTTTCCCAAGTCTCTCTGACACTTGGTGATGTTTGGGATCTGCAATTGACTTCCAGCGAATCCGTTATCCGTGATATTATCGCACAAGCACAGGGTGAAATGGCTCTGGAAGAATTTTTGAAGATGGTTCGTGAAACTTGGCAAAATTATTCCCTCGATCTTGTCAACTATCAGAACAAGTGCCGCTTGATCAAGGGCTTCGATGACCTCTTCGCTAAATGCAGTGAGAACCTCAACTCTCTCCAAGCTATGCGGCATTCGCCCTACTACAAGGAGTTCGAGGAAGAGGCCAGTTCTTGGGAGGATAAACTGAACAGGGTACATGTCCTCTTCGATGTCTGGATTGATGTTCAACGACAGTGGGTATATCTTGAAGGCGTTTTCACTGGTAATGCGGATATCAAGCATTTGCTCCCCGTCGAGTCAGGCCGGTTCCAGAATATCAACTCCGAGTTTTTCGCTGTCATGAAGAAAGTTTACAAGTCTCCATTCGTCCTAGATATTCTTGCTATCACTGGCGTCCAAAAGTCGCTGGAACGATTAGCGGAGCTCCTTCACAAAATCCAAAAGGCTCTTGGAGAATACTTGGAGCGAGAACGCATGTCTTTCCCACGGTTTTATTTTGTTGGTGACGAGGACCTCCTTGAAATTATCGGTAACAGTAACGATACGCTCCGCGTTGCAAAACATTTCAAGAAGATGTTTGCTGGGTTATCCGGCTTGTTGATGGATGACGACGGGAGCATTGTTGGCTTCAGCTCAAAAGAAGGCGAGGAAGTCAGACTGAAGCGCGAAGTTTCTCCTGTTAAAACGCCCAGAATCAATGACTGGCTTAGCGCCCTGGATACTAATATGAAATTGACTTTAGCTGAATTGCTTGCGGAGGCTATTGAACAGTTTGAACCCATCTATAGCGCCCCTGAAATTGATCAAACTGCATTTAGCGATTTCCTTGCCAATTACCCCGCTCAGATTGTTGTTCTTAGCAGTCAGGCTGTCTGGACTCAGGCTGTCGAATCCGCTCTTGAGGCTGGTGGACGCGACTTACCCGCTCTCTACGATGCAGAAGTGCGTGTTCTGGACCTACTTGCGGTCACCGTTCTTGGAGACTTGGATTCCATCACAAGAAAGAAATGCGAACATATGATTACGGAATTTGTCCATCAACGAGACTCGATTGCCCAGCTTATCAAATTCAACGCTTCCTCACCCACACATTACCTCTGGCTTCTTCAGATGCGATATGTGTACCAAGCTCAAGGAGACTTTTTACAGCGACTTCACGTCCACATGGCAAACGCGAAGCTGGATTATGGCTTTGAATACCTTGGTGTTCCCGAACGACTTGTACGAACTCCGTTGACAGATCGCTGTTTCTTGACATTGACTCAAGCACTGTGTCAGCGACTGGGTGGCTCTCCATACGGACCGGCTGGAACTGGCAAAACCGAGTCAGTCAAAGCATTGGGCCTGCAGCTCGGTCGGTTCACGCTTGTCTTCTGTTGTGATGATACATTTGACTTCCAAGCCATGGGCAGAATCTTCCTGGGTATATGCCAAGTCGGTGCTTGGGGTTGTTTCGACGAGTTCAACCGTCTGGAAGAAAGGATCTTGTCTGCCGTTTCGCAGCAGATTCAAAATATCCAGATCGGCCTGAAAAATAGCAGTGATGAGGAGAAGGCTCAAATCGAACTCGTCGGTCGCCGCCTACGAGTTAACTTGAACACGGGAATTTTCATCACCATGAACCCTGGATATGCTGGGCGATCTAACCTTCCCGATAACTTGAAGAAGCTATTCCGTAGCGTGGCAATGTCTAAACCGGATAAAGAGCTCATTGCAGAAGTCATGCTTTTCTCCCAGGGTTTCAAACAGGCTAAACCCTTGTCCAGGCAAACCGTTCCATTCTTCGAGCACTGCGCTAAACGACTGACGAAGCAAGCACATTATGATTTTGGTCTACGTGCTCTGAAAAGTGTACTTGTCAGCTCTGGTGGGTTAAAACGGTCACGTCTTGCAGCTTCTGATGGCGACCTTGGACCAGATGATATCATCGAACCCCAAATTATTGTCCAAAGTATTCGCGAGACAATCGCCCCAAAATTGATTCGAGAAGATGTTGAGACGATGTTGCAGATCCAGACCGATGACTTCCCGGGAGTAGAGTATGTTCCTGCGAACTTCGAGAAGCTGACGCAAGCTATCCGTGATATTGCCTTGGAAAATCATTACGTTGCTAGTGACACATGGATTGCGAAAACTTTGCAGCTCTACCAGATTCAGGGTATCCACCATGGTGTCATGATGGTAGGAAGATCGGGCGCTGGTAAGAGTGCAGCCTGGAAAACACTACTCGAGGCAATGCAGAGAGTGGAAGGCGTGGAAGGAGTTTGTCATGTAATCGACTCGAAGGTCATGTCCAAGGAAGCCTTGTACGGTAACCTTGATAGCACTACTCGAGAATGGACCGATGGTCTCTTCACTGGAATTCTAAGAAAAATCGTCGACAACCTTCGAGGAGAGGATTCAAAACGACACTGGATTGTCTTCGATGGAGATGTTGATCCGGAATGGGTGGAGAACCTAAACAGCGTGTTGGATGACAACAAATTACTTACTCTTCCAAATGGCGAACGTCTCAATCTTCCCTCAAATGTCCGAATTATGTTCGAAGTCGAAACGCTGAAGTACGCCACTCTCGCAACTGTTAGTCGATGTGGCATGGTTTGGTTTAGCGACGACACTGTAACCCCAAATATGATGGTTACCAACTACATCGAGTCCTTGAAAACAAGAACCTTTGAAGATCTTGATGACGATAGTGTTCCTTCTGGCCAATCATCTACAAAAACCCTGGAAACCCAAAAGGTGCTTGCAAACTTCCTAGAGGGCCTACTCCAGCACGACGACCTCATTCTCAAGGCCCTCGAAGAGGCAAAGAAATATAGCCACATCATGCAATTCAGCGATATACGGGCTCTTAATACTCTCTTCAGCTTGCTGAACAAGTCCTGCCGAAATATTCTCGAGTACAATATTCAGCATGTTGATTTCCCATTGGACTCGGAGCAAGTCGAGTCTTACATGTCGAAAAAACTTTTGCTGGCTCTTGTTTGGTCTCTTACGGGTGACTCCCCCCTAGGCGAACGAAAATCCTTTGGCGAATATGTCACGGCATTTTCCACGATTGACTCTCCTTTGCTTAACGAAGCTGCTTCCCTCATTGATTTTGATGTCTCACTTCCCAAAGCTGAATGGATGAGCTGGCAATCGCAAGTGCCATCTGTTGAAATAAATACGCATTCCGTCACACAAACAGATGTTATTATCCCTACCCTAGACACTGTGCGCCACGAAGATGTGCTTTATTCATGGCTTGCAGAGCATAAACCACTCTTACTCTGTGGTCCTCCTGGTTCCGGAAAGACCATGACTTTGTTCTCTGCCCTCAGGAAACTTCCTAACATGGAGGTGGTTGGACTTAACTTTTCTAGTGCTACGACTCCAGATCTCCTTATTAAGACATTCGAACAATACTGCGAGTACAAGAAAACTCTCAATGGTGTAATCATGTCGCCCAATCAAATTGGCCGTTGGCTAGTGATATTCTGTGACGAAATAAACCTTCCGGCTCCCGATCAATACGGAACGCAACGCGCAATTTCTTTCCTGAGGCAGCTTGTTGAACAAAACGGTTTCTGGCGGACAACGGATAAAACTTGGGTAACACTGGATCGTATCCAGTTTGTTGGTGCTTGCAATCCTCCAACCGATGCTGGTCGTACTCCGCTTGGTGAACGCTTCCTTCGTCATGCGCCGCTGATTATGGTGGACTATCCTGGAGAGCTTTCCCTCATGCAGATTTATGGAACTTTTAATTCTGCTGTGCTCAAGATTATACCTCTGCTCCGTGGATACTCTGAAGCTTTAACCAAAGCCATGGTTCAATTTTACCTGGAATCTCAAACTAGATTCACACCAAAGATCCAGCCTCATTATGTCTACTCGCCTCGAGAACTCACGAGATGGGTGCGTGGTGTCTACGAGGCAATAAAACCACTGGAAACCCTGTCTCTCGAGGGTCTCGTTCGGATCTGGGCCCATGAAGCTCTGCGTTTGTTCCAGGATAGGCTTGTCGATGAAGAGGAAAGAGCGTGGACCTCAGATGCTGTGAAGCGTATTGCACTCGAGAACTTCCCAACAATGGATGAACAAAAGGCATTACGGGCACCTATTTTGTTTTCGAACTGGCTATCTAAGCACTACGTCCCGGTTGAGCAAGAGCAGCTTCGTGAATTCGTCAAAGCGAGACTCAAAACTTTCTGTGAAGAAGAAGTTGATGTGCCTCTTGTCCTGTTTAATGATGTTCTAGAGCATGCCCTCCGCATCGATCGCGTGTTCCGCCAGCCCCAAGGCCATCTCATTCTCATTGGTGTAAGTGGAAGTGGTAAAACAACGTTGTCCCGCTTTGTTGCTTGGATGAATGGCCTGAAGGTGTTCCAGATCAAGGTCCATGGCAAATACTCTGCTGAAGACTTCGATGAGGACCTTAGAAGTGTTCTGCGCCGAGCAGGATGCAAAGGTGAAAAGATATGCTTTATTATGGATGAATCCAATGTTCTTGATTCGGGATTCCTTGAACGCATGAACACTCTTCTCGCCAATGCCGAAGTTCCCGGCCTCTTCGAAGGGGATGAATTCGCGTCGTTAATGACCGCTTGTAAGGAAGGTGCACAGAGACAAGGACTATTGTTGGATTCTCAGGAGGAACTTTATAAATGGTTCACGCAACAAATAGTCAAAAACCTCCACGTTGTATTTACAATGAATCCTCCTGAAGACGGTCTCTCGTCGAAGGCTGCGACAAGTCCTGCTCTTTTCAATCGATGTGTGCTCAACTGGCTCGGCGATTGGTCGGACCAAGCTTTATTCCAAGTTGGCTCCGAGCTGACACAATCCGTGGACCTTGACAAGGCCAACTTCGTTGCACCCGATAGCATCCCGGTGGCTTATCGTGGTCTTAATCTTCCTGCTTCACACCGAGACACTGTGATTAACTCTATGGTTTATATTCACTACTCTCTGCAGCAATTCAACCAACGTCTACAAAAGCAGCAAGGTCGAGTCACTTACCTTACTCCTCGCCATTATCTTGATTTCGTCGCTCAATATGTCAAACTTTTCAATGAGAAGCGGGAAGACTTGGAGGAACAACAACGCCATCTGAACGTCGGTCTCGAGAAGCTCCGCGATACTGTGGAGAAGGTCAGTGAATTGCGACAGAGCCTTGCCGAAAAGAAACGTCAACTCGAACAAAAGGATGTGGAAGCAAACGAAAAGCTTCAGCGCATGGTGGCCGATCAACAGGAGGCCGAGCGACGTAAAGCGGCCTCCCTTGAAATCCAGGCGGCACTGGAAAAGCAAGAGCATGAAGTAGCTCGACGAAAAGAAATTGTCCTGGGTGATCTTGCCCGGGCTGAACCTGCGGTCCTTGAAGCACAAAAGAGTGTCAGCAATATCAGGCGACAGCACCTCACCGAAGTTCGTGCTATGGGAAGCCCTCCTGCAAGTGTCCGGCTTGCGTTAGAGTCCGTTTGCACACTACTTGGCCATAAAGTTGACAGTTGGAAAACTATCCAGGCGATTATTCGGAGAGATGACTTTATTGCCAGTATTGTAACTTATAACAACGAGAAGCAAATGACTCGCAGCCTCAGGAACAAGATGAATGTGGATTACCTTTCCAAAGACGAATTCACGTTCGAGAGAGTACACCATGCCAGCAAAGCCTGTGGTCCCCTTGTCAAGTGGGTTGAAGCTCAAGTGAACTACTCCGAAATTTTGGATAGAGTCGGACCGCTCCGAGGCGAAGTCGATCAACTAGAAGAACAGGCGCTGCAAACTAAAGCGGAAGCTCAAGCCATCGAAAATACCATCAACGCTCTAGAGAGTAGCATTGCCACTTACAAGACTGAGTATGCAGGACTTATTAGCGAAACCCAAGCTATTAAGACAGAAATGTCGCGTGTGCAATTCAAGGTCGATAGAAGTGTCCGTTTGTTGGACAGTCTATCCTCCGAAAGATCTCGTTGGGAGGAAGGAAGCAAATCCTTTGAAACTCAAATTTCTACCCTCGTTGGAGATGTCCTTATTGCTGCGGCATTCCTTGCATATGGTGGTTTATACGATCAGCAGTTCCGAAAGGCGATGATTGATGACTGGGTGTACCAACTGGGCCAGTCAGGTATCAGCTTCAAGCCCCACAACCCTATCACTGAGTACCTGTCAAACGCAGATGAGAGGCTATCCTGGCAAGACCATTCTCTCCCAGTTGATGACCTTTGCACAGAAAATGCTATTATTCTGAAGCGTTTCAACAGATATCCTCTCATCATCGACCCCTCTGGCCGTGTTACCGAATTTTTGCAGAAGGAGTGCAAGGACCGTAAACTTACGGTCACTAGCTTCCTAGACGACTCGTTTATCAAGCAGCTAGAGAGCGCGTTGCGGTTTGGAAACCCAATTCTTATCCAAGACGCTGAATATCTGGACCCTATTCTCAACCATGTTCTCAACAAGGAATACCAAAAAACTGGAGGTCGTGTCCTCATTCAGCTGGGCAGGCAGGAAATTGACTTTTCTCCTGCCTTCAAGTTGTTCCTTTCGACAAGAGACCCCTCTGCAACTTTCGCCCCTGACATCTGTAGTAGAACGACTTTCGTTAACTTTACCGTCACCCAGAGCAGTCTCCAGACTCAGTCCCTTAATGAAGTGCTCAAGTTTGAGCGGCCTGATGTCGATGAGCGCCGGACCAATCTTATTAAACTCCAAGGCGAATTTAAGATTCACCTGCGGCAATTAGAAAAACGCCTTCTTCAAGCTTTGAACGAATCTAGAGGCAACATCCTGGACGACGACAATGTCATCGAAACTCTGGAAACATTGAAAAAGGAAGCAGGCGAAATTTCGAACAAGATGGTCGAGACTGAGGGTGTCATGACCGAAGTTGAAAATATCACCCTTCAGTATAACATCATTGCCCGATCCTGTAGTGCTGTGTTCGCTGTTCTGGAGCAACTTCATCACCTCAATCATTTCTATCAATTCTCGTTGCAATACTTCGTCGACATTTTTAACACGGTACTCCATCAAAATAAACGTCTCGCCCAGGAAAAGGATCATTCAGCGAGGGTCAACATCATCCTCCGGGATCTGTTCATTACCGCATACCAACGAACTTCACTAGGTCTACTTCAGAAAGATCGAATAACTCTAGCCATCCTTTTAGCCCAGGCTTCGCCTTATTCTATGGATAAGAGTATCATGGACACCATTCTTGACACGAGTGTTGAGGGGTGCGATGTATCCTTAGACAGAAGTCTCAAAGATTCCATGATGGCAACTGCTTCACAGATGTCGCTTTTCAAGTCGTTTTTCCCGTCAATTACGCCAGAAGCTTGGGAAAAGTTCTTCGCGGAAGAGTTTGCCGAGAACTTTGTTCCTACCCTGTGGGAGGAGAATACTACTCCCCGCGACCAGCAACTCCGGTCGCTTCTCTTAGTGAAACTCTTCCGTGTTGACAGATTTGTCCCAACTGCTGAAAGATTTGTTACTGAAGTTTTTGGAGCAGAACTCTTTGGTGGCAGCGGGGATCTCAAGGATGTTGTTGATCAAGTTACCGCCACTGCCCCGATTTCTCTCAGCTCAAGCCCTGGTTTTGACGCGAGCTATAAAGTAGACGGACTTGTTGAACGGATGCGCGCGACCTGTGCAAACATTGCCATGGGTTCGAATGAAGGACTCGAAAGCGCAGATAAAGCCATCAGCAATGCGGCCGCAACTGGCACCTGGGTCCTTGTAAAGAACGTACACCTTGCGCCGTCTTGGCTCCAGAGTCTCGAGAAGCGGCTTGACTCTCTCAAACCTCATAGTAATTTCAGACTTTTCCTGTCCATGGAGTCGAGTCCCAAAATACCCGTCAATCTGATTCGAGCTTCCCGCGTGTTGATGTATGAACAACCTGCGGGTGTACGCGCAAATATGAAGGACTCCCTCTCATCCTTATCCTTCAGAGCCAGTAAAGCTCCAGTGGAGAAAGCCCGTATCTATCTGCTGCTCTCATTCCTCCATGCAGTTGTTCAAGAGAGGCTTCGCTACGCACCCAGCTTGGGATGGAAGGGCTTCTGGGAATTCAACGATAGCGATGTAAGTTACATTCAATATACCACCATCCCGTACAGGCAATAAAATCACTAACACCACGGAAATTCAACAGTATGAATGTTCCGCATTTATAATCGACACATGGGTCGATTCGATTGCCCAAGGCCGTTCCAACATTGCACCACAGAAGCTGCCCTGGAACTTGCTCCGAACGCTAATCACGGAAACCTATGGCGGCAAAATTGACGACAGCGAGGATTTCCAGCTTCTCGAAAATCTAGTTAATAACCTCCTGAACCCAGCCGCTTTCGAGGATGAGCACAACCTTGTTGCCGGCGTTGGCGATGATTGCCTTAAGCTGCCCTCTGGGACAAACATTCGAGATTTTATTGAATGGGTCAATCGACTGCCTGAGCGTGAACCACCTACGTATCTGGGACTCCCTGCCAATGCAGAAAAACTGCTGCTTGTTGGATACGGCAAGACAATGATTGCAAACCTTGCGAAGGTGACCAACCTGCTTGATGAAGGAGAACAGTTGATGGTTGAGGCCGCATCTGTTTAAAAGGAGCTGCATATAATGAAGCTCTGTTATTGCTCTCGCTTCCTTGACCAAGGGAAATTCTTTTTTTTTTTTAATTATTAGAGCCATGACGGCGAAACAACAACCCCCTCCCCCCTTCCCTCTACTTCCGGTCCGCATGCCAACCCCGCACGTTTAGGGGAAACATTCTCTGGCCTCCTTTTTGTTCTTTCTCATTGCTTATTTCCCTCATCATCTTGCTTAATTTTCTTTGTTCTAGCAGCAGGAGGGGTTGTGAAAGGAGGATATACCCAGAATGCAATTTTCCTTTCCCTGGTCATTCACCTTTTTTTATTATTGGTTTCCCCCCTTTTTTTCCGCTGTTGCCCCCTTTTCCGTTTCTAGTTCTCAATGTTTTATCCATCATTTTTGTTTTTCTTTGTCTTGAACTAAATGGTAGCGGGGCTTGGGTTTATCTGGCTTTTATTTCTCTTCCTTTCTATTGTGTATTCCTAATGTACTATTTGACACACGGCGGAACTTCTGCCCTCCACATATATCTCCTTTGTATTGATTTTCTATCTTGCTGAACCGTTATCTTCACTTCTGGCATGTTTATTTTCTTTTTTTTGAGAAAATTTTTCTTTTAGCTCGGTTTGTGTTAGAATATTTGCCTCTCTTTTTTATATCTTAGCTGTGTAGTTAATCCGTCCTCATCATTGAGCCAGATAAATAAAAGGCATGGTAACATGCTCTTCCCATACATATGCTGCCCCGCGCTCGCGTCTGGGTGGATCGGGTCCCCTCCCCACACGCTAATCCAGCTCACCCAAGCACTTCATAATTCCATTTGTTCGATTGGACCATGCCAGAACCCATGACGCTTCCAAGGCTCTTCTTGGCGATGAGGTCAGCCAATCCGCATGCGACCGGGTCGCGAGTTTCGTGTTGATCCCAAACCATCCGTTGGCTGTTGGTGTCAGACCGAGGAGTTGGCCTCCGCTAGCGTTAAGTTAACTACCTTAGACCAGTTTTGCTAATTGCACCATGTTTTTTTTGTATTTTTTTTTTCTTTTTTTTTATATATATTTTTTGTTGTTTTTTTTTTTTTTTTTTTTTTTTTTTTTTTTTCTGAGACGCAGAGTGCCTGCCTACTCTTCATTCAAATCTTCGCATTGTTGCATTTTTTTTTTTGGTTTCGGGCTCACAGAACACTGCATATATCTACCAGCTAAACAGCAGGTCTAGATTTATTTACTCACACCAAATTATTTTGCGCTACGGAGTATATATTAATAAATACTCCGTAGAGATTAATGTGCAGCTTTCTCCCTCTTCCCCCTCCTTCATCCTGTTACTCTTTCCCCCCATCCCGCTTCTTTTTGATATACATGATTGCATAGTTACAAATATACCCCTTGGATATCTAGATATATCGATATTACCAAAATCTATGGAGTAAATACTCCTCTCTTCAGTTTCATTCTTTTGTGCTCTCTCTCCCCAATCATGAAACGCCCAGCAAAACTTCGAACAGGCTCTGCAGTACATCCGCCGACATCTTCTAATTCCATGCTCTCGCGTGTCCCGTTGCTGCATGTAAACGATATCAGCCTGTCCGCTTGGGATGTTGGGGATCAGATTCCCGGTTTGCGGATACCACTTGGTGGGTTACCCTTTTTTTCCTAAAAAGAGGGAGCGAAAAATCTATCGTCGAGTGTATCGTTTGTTTAGAAGTTAATGTTGGTTATTGGTAACGTGTGCCCTGGGCTGAAGTATAAAACTTCAATATATATATATATATAAGTATATACTAAACTACTGCTGACACTATTTGAAAATATTAAATAAAAAAACAGCCTTCCTATCATCTCTCAGAACAAATCTACAGATATCCTCTTCGAACGAGGACTTGCTTCCACCCTCACCACTCATCCCTGTTGCAAATACATCAGACTTCCTACACCCGTTCCCTCACCTACCAGCACAAACGAAAAAGGCTTACCTCCCCCGCTCAACTCCCAATGGTGGTGGAATACCATACCCCCCACAAAATAACAACATCCTGTCAAAGCATGCCGCAGACACATACAAGAAAGGATCGGACAACGATGACTCCCAGATACCATTATCATGCAACCCCCCCACCACTACACCTCTACCCCTCACAACCTCCTCGGCCACAACGGAGGACGACATCCTCTCCGCTCTCCGCCTCGTCTCCGACAGCGTCGCCCAACAACGCCAAATCGCCGTGAAATGCATACTCACTCACCCGATCATCCTCGCCCCTTCAATCATGCTCTTCCTCACCATTGCCAAGCTCCTCTACAACACCGGCTCGCCCAGCGATTTCATTTTCATGGTCTCCCTCTGGTCCCTCTGCAGCCTCCTCGCACTGCTGTCCATCAGATATATGGTCCGCGGCTACTCCACCCTCGCCGAGCGCGTGGGCAACTGGTCCTGGCTCTCCGAGAGCTCAGTGAACGGCATCTCGCAGCGCCGCGATGAGCTCCTCGTGGCGAAATGTGGCGAGGATATCGTTGCCGTGCTCGTGCTGAGGATCGCAAAGACGGTGGTGCCCAAGCCTAGTAGTAGTAGTGGTGGTGGTAATGATGCTACAAAAAAAGTGGCGGGTCTGCTGACGCTGAGGCCACGGTCGTCGAGGCGTAAGAGCTCGGCGAGGTGGACGGGGATCATTCGTGCATGGAGTGTTAAGCACTCACATCGCCATTGCGGGATTGGGACGCGGCTTCTCGAAGAGGCTGTAGGATATTGTCGATTGAGGAGCCTGGATGGCCCTGTCTTCGCCGATGATCATGCTAATGCGACACGGGTGTTGCCCAGCGTGTTTCATGGAAAGTTTCTGGAGCATGATCACTGGGCACGCCGGTTGTTGGAGCATGTTATTTTGGAGCAAAGGGGGCGTTGATGACATTCATGTTTTTTTTTTTTTTTTTTTTTTTTTT